>ML809869.1:107750-130418 GCA_009831015.1 Picea engelmannii
CTCTGAAACCAATTACTGGAAATATAACTGAGAGGGGGGGTGAATCAATTATAATATAAGCTTAAAACTTTTTGTCCTTTTATGAATCTTTCTAAATTATTATTTAATGTGTTACTGATAACTTAACATGCATAGATAAATAGTATTTGATCCATCACACAGAATACATAGAGACATGGATTTCTCATGAGGAAACCCATAAAAGGAGAAAACCTCTTCTTATTAGTATGTCAATCAAGCTCCAACTTTCATGTACATCACAATATTTAATATCCAACTCAAATACGAGGCTACAACCTACGATAGCAATCTACAACTTGCAGAGAGCACCAAATCTCATATTTCTCTAGCAACAATTAGATGGAAGCACCAACTCCCAGGTTTCTCTATCACCCACTAGAAGGAAGCACCAACTCCTAGAATATCTTCTAGAACCCACTAGAATTTAGACGACTACAATCCTCCCTACCACCACGATTGAATCTTGCAAAACTTTACTTACTTGATCTATCTTTGATATGGTCTATTACAGCTCCATGACTCCTCTACCTCTTCCAAATTCTATTCCCTATTCCACTTCTATCCTCTGTTACTTCTCCTGCTGCACACACACTACTGTTCAACTTCTCTTTCTTCATCTTATACTCAATGTTGCCTCTGCATGCTATACATTGCGTCTCTGATCTCCACTTCAGGTACTGCTCTTCGTCTCTGCCAACCCACCGACATCACTCTCGAATTCACACCAACTATTCTCTTTTCTGCATATCATTCACAAATTGAGTCATTTTCCTGATCATCATACAAACTCTTCAACTTCTCTGACCGTTATTCAAGGTTCTTTGGCTTCTCTCGCAGTTATCCTGAGAATCTTTTGTTTCTCTGTCAGTCGCAATTCTTCATCTTTTCTGGCAGTTACAATCATTTGGTTTTGGATCCTTTAGCTCCTAAGCCCCTTCCTTCTCATGACTGTTGGTTGTGACCTGGGGCCAATCACTTCGTGACTTCACGTTTCGGGTCATTTGTCATGAGTCACCCTGACTCTCCCACTCCCGATATCCCTAACTCCGAAGTGGAGCTTAGTGATATGCTATCTCTTCCCTTGATATGACCTTGGGAGATGATTTCATGTGACCATGTGATTGCGAGAGTGTCCATTGGCAGTTTGAGGGCAACCCTCTTTTCACCCCGCAATTCACTACGAGCCTCCAGACGTCCTCTCTCCAAAACCGTGGCTTCGATTGCAGACCGCTCATGAAAAATTAAGGCATGAGCATGTTCTAGCCATGTAATGGAGCACGACCATTGATATCATGATCTTTATGGTGCTCCTGAATGGACATTTCAGATTTGTCCTCTCAAGTCTGCAGACCATATCTCACCTTCCTATATCAACGACTGAGATTTCCTTTGTGATTCGGGCTCCGCGAGATTCAAATCTAAAACCCTATTGTTGCTGGTTGGATATATTCCAAAATGGAAGATATACTGACATTTGTCCTCTTCAATCGACAGCTCTACCTTCTTTCCTTTGTCCATGTGTGATCCTTAGTCTCAACGATCAGGTGACATGCAACCCTCCAAACCAACATACGAGATGAATTTTTCCTTTCGGGCTTCAAGCGTCTCGATTATCAATATTTGATTGCTACCAGATCATTTCACCCAAAGTCCATGATCTAATGACATGTGGTCTTCTCGAATCAATGGTCACAATACCTTCGGGTATTTGGGGTTCAGAAATCTCAAATTTCCAACCTTCAACCTTCCTTTTCTTTTTCCTGGAGCTGACAATCCACTGACGCGTGTCCCCTTCAAATCAACGGTCATGATCCTTTTGCGTCTCTGGACTTCACAGATTTATACTTACACTATCCTTCCATTGGATTAGATCAATGGATGGGAATGCTCCTAAAGTGATCTTTCAGATTGGACGTCTCGTGTCCACTTCGAGACTTCAAAGCTTTTGTCATTTGCTAGTGGTGAAACTCCTGAAGTAAAATTCCCAGAGTGACATCACTTACTTACGTCACTTGATGTTGTGTCTGTTGGAGATACTTCACACACACCTAGGATTTATTTTTCCTAAGGTTATTCCTTGTTTATTAGACATAATTAGTCATTATCCAGTCTCCTATATTTTAGGGGAGAATATTCCACCTGGAGAATATTCTCTTTCAGTTGACACTTCAATTTGACTAGTTGAGTTGAGTTTAGATGTTGCATTGGTTTTTTCACCATGCAACATTGGTATCATCACCAACTCACTACTATTTTTTCAGTTAGTTAACTGAAGACTAGTTGACTAGTTAACTCAGCTAGGTGGCAGTTCACTCCCATAACTGCCCGAGAGACTAGACTAGGTGGTAGTTTACTCTTGTAACTACTGGTGTATGTCCATATCAATATAGACCACCACTATGGCTCATTAGTTACTTATGTAGCCTATATCTATTGTAAATTATTCACTCTTTATGTGTGGAATACGGTTAATGAGAATTCTTCCATTCTTTCTCTCTTGTTTCTTCTTTCTCAATTTCTCTCTACAAATGTGTGTGGTATTTTCTAGCTAGATCTATTATGTGTAGGTTCAACACATTTACATGGTATAAAATCTGACTGACTGCTAAGAAAAATCTACACCAAATCATTTTTTGCAGGTACAAAATATTGAAGACAACAAAAGATGGATTATTCGCCATAAATACTTCTCACACCTCACAACTATTTGGAATGGAAGCCAAAAAAAATTCTTCTGCTAATATGCAAAGGCTTATACCAAATAACCATGGAAATGGAAGTAGAGCCTGATTCTGTCGATGAGAAAAACAATTTTCTCAATAGAGAAGATATGGCCATAGGAAGTATCATCCTATCTGTTTCTCCTGAAATTTTCCATCAAGTATATGAAGAATCACAAGGATTAACTCCAAATGAATTATGAACTAGATTGGAGGTTCTATTTTGGCATAACGAATGTTGTGAAGATTTCATACAGGAGGTCGAATAGATAGATCCAGAAGAGAATCCATCAGAAGATCAAGCCTCGTATTATGAAGAGTCTTCTACAAAAGTATTTGCAGAAATTTGTATTCCATTAATTGAAGATGATGTCTACTCCATTTCAGATTTATTTTTTGAAATTCACGTGAAATTTAAATGGCATGCATCTCAGGAGTCACATGTAGACACTTTTGCATGCACCATGCATGCATCTCAGGAGTCAAAAAGAGAGTCGCGCAGATAAGACACCATTCTGATATTTTATGAGACAAATTTGTAGAAACAAATTGGATATTTAAATTCCTCTTGGGAAAATATCCAATTTCAAAAAACAAATCGTCGGAAACGGAGTCCGGAAAGTGAAGTTATGATCGTTTTAAAATCAACAAAATTTCATCATTTTTCTGGAAACGGACGCACAGTTTTCAAAATTTCATCCAAAATTTATTTGGATATTATTCATTACAAGAATATAAAGTGGATATGTGTGGAAATATCAATGATGCATATACTTCATCATATCCATGCAAACATCTACATCTTCAACAAAATCTTCAAAGAGCACAAACTTGCACAGTTGTGAGGTCTTCTTGGAGTGAAGGACATGGTTGCTTAGCAACTGCCTTTTGTTCCTTATCATTTTTTATTTTATGCATTGTAATTTGAGGGGGGGGTTTGTTCCCATGAGGTTTTCCTTTTTTCCTTGTTTAGTTCAGTGTATCTTTTGTATTTGGGTACCTAACATGGCTTCGTAGCTGGGACCCATTCTTTATTTTCACCATAGTGATATTCAGGGGGGGTGTTGGAGTTACTTCACACACACCTAGGATTTATTTTTCCTAAGGTTATTCCTTTTTTATTAGTCATAATTAGTCATTATCCAGTCTCCTATATTTTAGGGGAGAATATTCCACCTGGAGAATATTCTCTTTNATATTCCACCTGGAGAATATTCTCTTTCAGTTGACACTTCAATTTGACTAGTTGAGTTGAGTTTAGATGTTGCATTGGTTTTGTCACCATGCAACATTGGGATCATCACCAACTCACTACTCTTTGTTCAGTCAATTAACTGATGACTATTTGACTAGTTAACTTAGCTAGGTGGCAGTTCACTCCTGTAACTGCCTGAGACACTAGACTAGGTGGCATTTTACTCTTGTAACTGTTGGTGTGTGTCCAGATCAATCTAGACCACCGCTATGGCTCATTAGTTACTTATGTAGCCTATATCTATTGTAAATTATTCACTCTTTATGTGTGGAATATGGTTAATGATAATTCTTCCATTCTTTCTCTCTTATTTCTTCTTTCTCAATTTCTCTCTACAAATGTGTGTGGTATTTTCTAGCTATATCTATTATGTGCAGGTTCAACACATTTATAGTGTCATTAGCCTAGTAGTTTCCATGTGTCACTCATATTTGTGATTTGCATGTACTTGAAGTGTCGAATCAACTTGACACTTGTCATTTTCTAATTGCGCCATGTGTCCTTGATGACGTGGATCTTCATTCACTTCAAGACTTCGGCCTTTGGGACTTCAGGTATTTCAAATTTTCAAGTCATCAATTCTTCTGAAGTGAGAATCCCTAAACAATAAAATCCTCGCAACTTTTAGACCCAAACTAAATGTTGTTCGTCGATAATGTTCTCAGAACGATAGCTTGATATTTCTGTGATGCTTCTTTTCTAGCTTATCCTATCCTTCCAATTCAAAATAATCTGACGGCTGTCGTTTACTTTGGCTCTCTGAATCTCCAGACTTTGAGTTTTTCAAGTATCAAACTGAAAAATCCTTCAAGTGATTTTCTCTGAAGTTGAGGATCGTGTGCCAACTGTGAGTCTTGACGATGGACGATCCCTACTTACTTGAGGACTTCGGGACTTTGACAAGTCTGCTCTCCTACACTCATCCAAAGGCTTATCCTTCATGCATTTATTTCTAGATCCAACGACTGTTGATCCCCAGCGCTTAGATCCAATGGATCAAATCTATACCTCTCCTCTGCACTTCCTCTGGTCATTGGACACTGATATAACGGTCATCGGGTATTCAGGATTGGTGATCCAACGACCACTATCGTTCGTCCTCCTGATCTTTCTGATCTCTCTAACTTAGAAGGTTTTATAAGTGTTCAAAGGTCTCGACCTTTTCTCCTCCTGTGAGTCCATCCCTTGGACCTCATTTTCACCTCTAGAAAACGCAAAGCGTTATCTCTATCACTTTTGAGCTTTGATTGCTGCATACTCTCGAGGTTTGGTTCGTTGTTGTTCTTTCCATCAATGACAAGCATATTCTTCATGTTAAACATGCCAACAATAATATCTGATAGTCCTGACTAATTACAGGATTGGAAATAGCATGATATTTAATTATCCTTTCAATCTCCGCAATCTATCCCTCTCATTGATCTGGAAATTGCACATCCGACGGTCACGACTTAATCTGACTTAATGTGATTGTTTGTTAGATCAACCACAATCATTGATATTTTGGTTTATGAGATATGATGATCTAGACGGATTGAAGGATTGGAACCAACGAGTCATTTAATTCTTCTTTCGCTCTCCGTAATTCATCCTTGTCGTTGATCTGGCGATTGAGCATCAACGGTCTTGAATTGATCTGATCTTTGACTAATCCTCCAATGATTCTTCTGATATTCACCGTGCCATCTCTTCTAAGCTTTGATCTCTGCATACTATTCACTTCTCCTCCTGAGCTTATGATTTTCCTATTTTCCATTGTCGTTGTTGTTCTTTCCATCAATGACAAGCACACACTTCCTATAAAACATGCCAACAAACCTCACTGTTATAAAATCTCTATCTGTACCAATAACTTCAGAAACATACCTCAACCAAAATCCCTCAAACATGAACCAATACTAAACTTTAGTAGATTTGCCTCAGATCAACTCTACAACAAGCCATAAACTCCCAAGATGGCATCCAACATATTTACAAGGAAAACCCTCAACTTGATTCATAAATTAAACACTACACATATGAGAAGCATACCTTTTTTTCTTCTTGTAGTGTTCTGTTTCCATGGTTTTGTGTCCGCAAATCCACTACCGCGATTTTTCTGCTGCACTTTTTCTACTGTGGTTTTTCTGCCACACTTTTCCTGTTGCAATTTTTCTACCACACTTTTCCTGCCGCCAGGGATGATTTTAGGGGCTAAATTTTTCTCATGGGATAATTTTCCATGGTTTTCCCAAAAAAAATATTCTCCATTCTAAAAATGATTCACCCAAATTCTATAAGATAAAATTTTTTTACCTTAAAAATCACCAAAAATTTATACAAACTATATAGAATCCTTAGAAATTTGAATATTTTTACAAAAATATCGACAAACATTTATAGTGGGCATATGAAGGATTACTAAGATTCACTAAGGGTTCTACATTTTAAAATAAATTTCCATCCTTGAAATCATCCCTGCCTGCTGCACTTTTTCTTCATCAGTTTTCCTGCTGCACTTTTTCTGCCGCAGTTTTCCTTCTGCACTTTTTCTGCCGCACTTTTTCTGCTGCAATTTTTTTGCCGCACTTTTTCTGCCGCATTTTTCTTGTTGCACTATTTCTGCCACACTTTTTCTGCTGCACTTTTCTTGCTGCACTTTTTCTATCGCAGTTTTCCTGTTGCATGTTTCCTACCGCACTTTTCCTGCTGCACTTTTTCTGCTGCACTTTTTCTGCTATAATTTTTCTCTATCAATAATACCTTCTCAAATAACCTTTCACAAAAATAGATATTCAATGATATTAAAGTGTGATTTGAATGAGAGACCCTTGCCTCTTATTTATACTTTTATCTAGCTTCTTCAAGGGGTCACCTTCTAACCATCTTAACCTCCTTTCCTTATTTTAGGGTTAACCCACTTATAACCACTTGTCCACTTAACTTAACCACTTCCCATAATTAGTAAGTTATTCATTAACTTTATTATTTAAATAACTTATTTTGCATCCTCTTTCACTTATAGTACACTAATCACTTCACTTTATTATTTAAATAATTTATTCTTTGCAAACACTTTCACTACTTTGACCTTTTGGGGCTTCTAGATGACTCATGAGGGTTCTCCAACTTCACATGGCCATAACTCTCCAACCGTGAGGAGTTATGTGGCGTTCCACATACCACCGAAAATGGCATGACATGTACTATCCATATAGAATAGTTTTACCTGCAAATATATCAAAACTCATACCATTATTCGTCAAACAAACTTTGGTCCATTACCTAAACCTTTGTGCTACCATAATTCGCTACTGGAATTTCTTCAAGGGTTGACATCAATGAAAACCAACCCAATTAATCAATAGATAATCTAGTGAACTTATTTGGTTTTTGTCTCATTACAAAAATTTGAAGCAACAACATCTCACAACCACAAACCAGGAGAGGGAAAACCCTTGTAGTTAATGTACCAGAACCCATCGTGAGTTCAAATGATATTTTAACAACAAACACAAATTTATTTAGTGACCTCGAGTACGATGCGATATACAATATTTTCAATACTAAAGAATTCCCTCCTAAAGATGAAGAATTAAAATCCCATAACATTAGTGTTACACATTATTTACGTCACCCCTGTGACCTCTGATGATATGTGTATTTCCTATTTCCATGTTCCCTGAAGGATATTGAAGAAATAAGACTTTCCTTGAGAAATGGAATCATCTTTTCCTTATTGAAAAACCCTATCAAGGAAGATTGTCACACCTTTCTAGTGTTAAGGGTGTGATGATCCCAAATCATCGCATGTTGCACCAAAGTGGCATGTGACGTTGTTGAGGGTGCGACGATGCTTAGACAAATAAAAACAAGAATTTCTCGAAGGTTCTAGAATAGAATATTTGAAAATATGAGGTGACCTCTAATCAGTTTGGATCTCACTCACTTCTCTGATTTAGTGGGATCATCTGAATCTCTTCATCCATCCCTCTTCACTCTATAAGGAGGGATATCTCATGGGAAAAGTTAGGTTGGCTTATGTATGAAGAATTATGTTGAAGATTGTGCTTGTGAAATCTTTGCTTTAGCTTTCCAAGTTAGGTTGTGAATACTCTTCATCAAAAGCATTGGAGCAAAGGTGTGTGTGTTGAGGCAAAGGGCCATTGGAAGGGGCCTTGCAACTTCAAGGCATAGGTTGTATTCTCCACTTTCATCAATATAATGTAGTAATACATTTATTCCCTATAAAAGTGTCTCCATTTTTATTCCATAACTCCTTCATCTTATGCATAGGTTTCATTGGAATATATATGTTGTTGCTCTCTCTTTGTTGGTTTGTATTTCTTAACAGGTTTTGTTAGCACTCAGTAAATTTTGTCTGGATGAATAGACAAATGACAGAGGTAACTATTTCAACCAGCTTTAGAGATAAGGCACTAGCCTTCTCAACTCAGAGAGGGATCTCTCGTGTCACTAGGTACATCTATGGAAATTGGTGGCTATATTTGGTTTGTTTTGGGTTTTTTTTCATAAAATGGCTGGAGAAATGAAAATGACATTTGGGCTATGGATTCTGGAATGAACCATGCATTTTCAAAGCATGAGAACTATTTAGAGTAACATGCTAAATGAGGCAGTGAGTCTGAGTTTATATTTGAAAATTAGAATGGCATCAGAAGAAAAAGAAACACACAACTACATCAGAGCATTACAACAATGAATTCTAAATTGGTCAAGAAGAGACAAACATAGTCTAAATTGTTAAGCCAAGAGCATCGAATAATGAATTTTGGGCCTCTAAATCTCCAATTTAGATAGAAAGAAGTGTAAATGAAATATAATATTACAGGAAACACATACTATGAAAGAAAACAAAACTCATATCATCGCCAGTTAGAATCTTTTCATAAACAGTCCAAAATCCGCTTCAACATTTATATATTCATTCTAGCTCCAAAATTTAAAAAAGTTTTCCTGCATAGAGGGAAGGCTCCTCTTTTATCCATGCTTTCTATATCATCGAGATAATACATATATAGAGAAGGTTCCTTCGTGGAATTCAAAATGTTCAGACTTCTCATCATTTTAAAATTTAAGATGAGTTACAAGGAGGAATGATTTATAATAACCGTTATCCTATTTTAAAGGGGCCGTTAGGAACAGGTTCATCATATCTAGGCCCTTTTCTTCGACCGCCATCTGTCCAAAATATGTTGGGATGTACTTTTTCCCACCTGATAATTCATTTCATCTTAGCGATCTCCTCCTTTAGAGTGCCCAACCAGACTGGTTGATTCTCCCCAATGATTTCAGTCATTTCAGCTATGCTTTTTGTCTTCTATCGTTTTCTCCATTTCTTTTTCACGGCTCGTCTATTTATTATGAGGTCCCTCATGATGGGATTTATCCTAAATTCTAATCCTGGGTATATAGCAGGTTATGTATGGAATTTAGTTTCTAATATACGTGCAATTTCCCTTTCCTTCTTACTAGTAAATAAATCTGCCATGTTACTTGAACGACATGTTTCACTGGATATGGCTCGATTGGATTTGTCCATGTATCCCACTTTCGTGGACATTAAGATGTTCCTACAAAAATCAGAGTGTAAACCAATTTGGAGATTACTCTTCTTATGGATGAGATGATGCCTCCATACTTGAGAATCAATAGTTATAGAGTTCCAATAATGAATCATTGATAGAGTCACATGCAGGTACGTTGGTTTACCACGCTTGGCTAACCCATTTAAAATGATTATTTTTCGATTTTTTTATATGGTGGCGTTCACCTAACATCATACGGTTGTGAAGTACCGAACGAGTGAAGCATGGTGATTCTGACTAGCCATCACCTACCCCACGAGTGGTTTATTTGACTTATTGAAACATGTGACATCAGGACTTTTGCAAAAGTGGTTTTAGGCAAACCTCCTTTCACCCCAATGTATCTTTGGAGGCATCGCGTTTCCATTTTAAAAACCACAATCGTTTTCCCTGGTCCACCTTTACATGGTTAAGTCTCGTGCAAGTTCACTACTCGATATGGGCTCCAACTATTGATCTAGACCATTTCACAATCGATGGTCTGTTGAGTTATACATTTTGCGCCTCCGCTATATTTGTGCATACGGCACCAGACATGTCCTAGTCCTCTAAATTATCAATTCTCCAAACTATCATATTTCCACGACGATGTAGTTCTTGCTAAATTTTTGAGACTTGGATCCTATCAGAAAATTGTTATGGTGATAACATAGGCTCCAACTGAGGATGTTATCCTCCCTGTGATGTAGCAGTGAACTTTTATACCCGTTGCCTAATCCATTGGGTTGATTCCAAAACATGTGTGTGTACCCTGCTCCTACCATATCACTAGTGTCTGCTGAAGTCCAAACTCTGCACGTTGCTCTTCAACTGGATACTGAACACTGAATATACTACTGAAACTGACTGCACATAATACTGGGAATATAAACTGAAAAATGATTTTCCAACAATCTTATTCGTACATTCCTACCTACCCTAAAATTTTGAAATGAATACTCAATCAAGTGATGCTAAAGTTCCAATGCAACCAATCAAAAAATTGGCTTCCTGATTTTTCTCCGCTCACATCTTTCTTAAAAAGGCAGAAAAATGTAAAAGATGGCAGCTGAAAACAAAATTTGAATCCAAAATCTGAGTTTATGAATGAGACAAACTCCTCCTTCACTGATGTATGTAATAGGATGGCCACCGGATCTTGAAAACCATGAAAAATAATTTCTTCTTGGTGAGAAAAAACAAAAAGACAAGATTCTTTCGTAAGTGTTGGTTGCGTTTTCTCTATTTCTTTTGTTTTGAGAATATTTTCAAACGAAATGGAAACAATAGGTTTGTCTACTTCTCCATGCATCTCAAGAAAAACATTCATACATTCTTGAGCATATTCAAATATGACAGCCATGTTATATGCATTAAGGCTATCCTCTTATTCATCAAACAATTCTACTTTGGTTTCATTAAACTTCTGGAAATTTGTTTGAGGAATGCTATTTTGACTTTCAAATGAATTAGTAGAAATAAGTTCATGCTCACAATATTCTTGCAAATGTGAAAAGATGACATCATGAACTATTTCACAGTCTAGATTTCTCATGGATTTATTTTCAAAACGCTCATCTGTGTCTATGATGTTCATAAATAGGATCACTACGTCATTTTTAGGGGAATAAAAGAAAAATTGAAATACCTTATCTTGCTGGTAATATTGTTTAACATCTGCATTAGTTCTAGGAGAAAGGAAAACACCTTCGATAAAAATTTCTTGATCTGCTACTTCTTTAATCTGATGATTAAGCATAGATTGGAATTCTGAATTGAAATACCCTTCCATGCAATGATCATGCAATGCATGTGAGTGTAGTTTGTGTTCTTAAATGATGACAACCTTTTCATGTAAAACAATTCTACTGTGAAAATAGTCAGAACTCCCTATTTTTTCTGAAATTTCATGATTTTCTCTTAATCATTCAAAGGAAAAAACACATAAGGGGAGGGAATTTTTATCTGTAAGCCTATTTCTTTCTTCACTTTCAATGCCATGCTTGGACGTGATACCGATATTTTGTTTTAATTATTTAAATGAGGGAAAACACAATGGCAAGGTTCTGTTACCTGATCTAAAACCTTCTTCATTTTTTCCAGTATCATCGTAGGTACATTTTTCCATCTCTTTGGGTTTCTAGACATGCTCACTTTCAGCTTTGTGTTCTACCAATGACTGTATTTTTGAACTGATGGAAAACACATGAGAAGAATTTTGTAACATATTATTAATTTGTTCCATTGATTCATTGTGATTTTGCATCAACGCAAATTCATTTTCCTCCACAATGATCTTAGAATTCTCTTTCAACAATTTAAATGCAGCAAATCACAAGGGTAGAGAATTTTCGACAGTTGATCTAATACTTTTCTCCTCACTATACTTCTGAAAAAGAAAGTCTTCAACATCATGATCATCCTCGTATTTTCTATATATAGGCAAACCAACATCATACACAACATCGTCTAACAAGAAAAGATTTGAAACATTGATCTGTTCTTCAACAAACTAGTTTGCAAACTCATCCTCTTGACTATATAAAAAAGAAAATATAAGATAACCAACCCCCTACTTATCATGGGATGGCTCAGAATATAAAACAACACCTCTTCTTTTAACAAGTGGAATATAATTTTTAACAAAATCATAAGCATTTGAAACTTCAAGAGGACCCATGATATTGTCAATTTTATCAATTATTTTCTGTTCATATTTAATTTCATGTTCTTGAGCATCCAACCCCTCCTTTTGGATATGTTTACATGCCTGGATGTTGTGTTGAATATCCTGGGCATCATTAAACATTTGTTGTAAGGACTTAGGTCTTCTTTCCATCAGGAGGAAAGAAAAATATGGATGAAGAGTTGTTGTATAATGGAGCATGGCAACATCTTTAGTGGGTTGAATCTCTTCAGGCAATTTGTAGTAAATACTGGAGAACCTTCTATTAAATATAGAGATATTTTCGTTGCTCTACCATTCCAAGGCATAGAACTCTGCAAGTTGTATCTCCAAGTATTTCTTCTCACCCCAAAACTTTAGAAAAACATTCTTCAACTCCTCCCATAAGCTAATTGTATCTGGATACAATTTTTTAAACCAATCTTTGGTTTCCCCTTTCAAGGATTGAGAGAAGGCCCTCATACAAACATCATCATGCTTAATCTCAAATAAATTTGTAAAATGCTCAAACCCTTGGATGTTCTTTTCAACTGAGATGACATTAGGTTCTCCATCAAACACAAGTAGATACTCATGGTGATTTGGAGGGAAATTGTGGAGGACTTGGGGTAGTTTCAGGGGTATGTATCTATGTCGGGCTCTGGAGGATGTTGGACTAGGAATAGGGGAAGATACATCAGCCTTGGCTTCATGGGTTTCATCGACTTGGTCATGATCATCACATGGAACATCTGTAAAAATCTTATCAAAATCAGTGATACAGTGGGTGTATGCATGCACAACTTTAAGAGGAGGATAAATGATTGCACACTTTTCATGATTGTCATTCAAATGCAATAGGTAAAGAATTTTTTTTTTGGCATGCTCGAGGAAGGAAAAGAAGTAACTTATAACAAATAGTAAAATAATTTGGAAGAGATCCAATTTTGAGTACCTTTTTTCCTCCATGATACCTCCCCACTCCCCTGTCAAGGGATATCATCTTCTAGTGAAGTCTTTGAATTACATTTGAATTCACCAATAATGTTTTGGAAGCTGTATTCTTCATTGAGAATGGAGTCGCCATTGAAGATTTGAATTTATGGATTCTTCTATCAGTGGAATCACCTTCAAACTAATTTTTGATGTGTGGATTCGCCAGAGCATGAATACAGCCAATATGTTCCCAAGTGTCTGTTGCTCTCAGACCTTAGAACTCAACCATGTCGTTCTTTCCCAAGGAAAAATTTTCAATTTCGTCCCTGGCAACGGTGCCAGAATGTTAGCACTCTGTAAATTTTATCCGATTGAATAGACAAACAACAGAAGTAATTGTTTCAACCAGCTTTAGAGTTGAGGCACTAGCCTGCTCAACTCAGAGAGTGCTCTCTCATGTCACTAGGTATATCTATGGAAATTGGTGGATATTTTTGGTTTGTTTTGGGGTTTTTTTCATAAAATAGCCGGAGAAATGAAAATGGCATTTGGGCTATGGAGTCTAGAATGAACCATGCATTGTCAGAGCATGAGAAATATTTAGAGGAATAGGCTAAATGAGGCAGTGAGTATGAGTTTATATTTGAAAATTACAATGGCATCATAAGAAAAAGAAACACATAACTACATCAGAGCATTACAACAATGAATTTTGAATTGGTTAAGAAGAGACAAACATAGTATAAATTGCTAAGCTAAAAGAATCAAATAATGAATTTGGGGCCTCTAAATATCCAATTTAGATAGAAGGAAGTGTAAATGAAATATAATATTACAGGAAACACATACTATGAAAGAAAACAAAACTCATATCACCGTCAGTTAGAATATTTTCATAAACAGTCCAAAATCCGCTTTAGCATTTATATGTTCATTCTAGCCCCAAATTTTACAAAAGTTTTCTTGCACAGAGGGCGGGCTCCTTTTTTCTCCATGATTTATATATCCTTGAGATAATACATATATAGATAAGGTTCCTTCATGGAATTCAAAACATTTAGACTTCTCATCGCTCTAAAATTAGAGACGAGTTACAAGAAGGAATGATTTATAATAACCATTATCCTATTTTAAAGGGACTGTTAGGAACATGTTCATCATATCTAGGCCCTTTTCTTTGACTTCCATCTATCCAAAATATTCTGGGATGTACTTATTCCCACCTGAGAATTCATTTCAGCTTAGCGATCTCCTCCTTTACAGTGCCCAACCAAACCGATTGGTTCTCCCCAATGCTTTCAACCGTTTCGACTATGGTTTCTGTCTTTTGTCATTTGCTCTATTTCTTTTTCACAACTCATCTATTGATTATTAGGTCCCTCATGATGGGATTTAGCTTGAATTCTAATCCTGGGTCTATAGAAGGTTCTGTATGGAATTTAGTTGCTAATATATGTGCAATTTCCCTTTCCTTCTTACTAGTATATAAACCCACCGTGTTACTTGAACGACCTGTTTCACTGGATATGGCTCGATTGGATTTGTCCATGTATCCCACCTTCGTGGACATTAAGATGTTCCTATAGAAATCAGAGAGTAAACCAATTTGGATATTACTCTGCTTATGGATGAGATGATGCCTCCATACTTGAGAATCAATAGTTATAGAGTTCTAATCATGAATCACTGACAGAGTCACATGCATGTATGTTGGTTTACTACACTTGGCTAATCCATTTCAAATGATTAGTTTTTGAGTTCATTATATGGAGGTGTTCACCTGACATCATATGGTTGTGAAGTACCGAACGAGTGAAGCAAGGTGATTCTGACTATCTGTCACCCGCCCCACGAGTGGTTGATTTGACGTATTGAAACATGTGACATTAGGAATTTTGCAAAAGTGGTTTTAGGAAAACCACCTTTCACCCCGATGTATCTCTGGAGGCGTCGGGCATCCATTTTAAAAACCACAATGGTTTTCCTTGGTCCGCCTTTACATGGTTAAGTCTCGTGCAAGTTCATTGCTCGATATGGGATCCAACCGTTGATCTGGGTCATTTCACAATCGATGATCTGTCGAGTTATACCTTTTGATCCTCCGCTATATTTGTCCATATGCCACCAGACATGTCCTAGTCCTCTAAATTATCAATTCTCCAAACTATCATATTTCCGTGACGATGTAGTTCTTGCTAAATTTCTGAGACTTGGATCCTGCCCGAAAATTATTATGGTGATAACAGGTTCAACATCCCACAAACCTTAATATGGAGCTAGGGAAAAATGAGCAAGGATCAAACGAAATTTAAATGGTATGTCATTTATCCCTCATTGAACTAGTATACATTATAATGAAATCTAAGGAGAAGTTTGTATTCTGTCATGTTTTGTTCTAATTTCTTATTGAAGCTAGGGAGATTAGTTTGTGTCAGCACTTACCGATTTGTCCAGTAAAAAAATTGGTGAGCATACTTGGGATCATCCTCTTTTTTTCTATGATTATTTTTTCTTTTGGCTTGCCTGCTTTTGTTGATTTTTCATTCTCTGAGTCACTGGGTGATCCAAGTTAACTCTCAGATCCTAAAAGTTCACTGAAAAACCCTATCATCTTTTTATTTTTTCTCAAGTTTCACTCTTCGTTGCAACCTAATGTGAGAAGCAGTGTGACATCATCACACTATTTCCTTCTTCCACTTGCGATGATACCTAAACGTTGAACCGTGACCTATGACTATTCTGAGAAATTTTTTGAGTGACAATGTTTCTCTTTGCCCAAATCTTAGATATGGTTTTAGGGTGAATTTTTGGGTTTGATTATGGTCTATTTATAGTCTGCTTGATAGCTTTGAATCTTATTTTGGTCATTCTTTACTTTGTTTTAGCATGTTTGATTTTGAAAGATTTGATCTCTTGCTTTGAGTGTCTTTTAGTTACAAAGCATTGTTTTTCTTTAGAATTATTTAGTGGAACTTCTTTTTCTTTTAATGAATAGTTCGTGTTAAAAGAGAAAATCGATTTGGGTTGATTTGTTTTTAAAGAGATTTGATATTTCTTTTAGCTATCTTTGAAACAAAAAAAATTAATTTATTGCTTTGCATTAGATTGGGGGCATCTTTGCATTTGAAGTTGCAAAATTGCATGGTTTTTGGATTTTTTTTGGGGGGGGAAGAATCGTGTATTGGTGTACAATCTCTTTGGCTCATTTCTTGAAGATCTTGATATTGATGAGTTTAATAAAATCTTGGGACAATGTGCATCTAGGAATGATAAACATTTTCTCCTTCTCGTAATATATCTTTCATCGAAGTGAAATATTTGCATTCCTATTTCTTTGCATTGTTTAGAGCCGGTCAAAACATCATTTAGTCCATGCCATTTTCCTCTTGAGTAAACAACAACCTTAAAATAAAGCGCTTATAAAAATTGATTAGACATTTTTATATTTTCTGGTAGAAAACCTACATTAGCTTAGGGTGTAGGGATTTGGAATAGGTGTGAAAGATAACTTTCCAAAGATATAAACAAACATAGAATCTTGTGATAGGAAGAGTTAAACCCACTTGCTACATTTTTTCCTGGGCAACCCTTCTAACACAAGGGTCAATAACGAGGTCTCATTAAGGCCAACAGAGTTACTAACTTTCTTTTTTGGTCCTAGTGTAGTGAATGCACATATTATTGGGGGTCACTTGAGAAGAAAACACTGTGTGGGCCTTCTCGAGGAGATTTTGGGCTTAGATACCATGTCCTTGCACGTGTATCGGACTGTCGACTATTTCCCCAAGCATCATTGTTGTGTTTGTTAACCTTAGTGGCCTTTCTCTTTAGGGTAATACATGAGGTGACAGTGAAGGGGAATTCTTAGTTGTACCTGGAATTGACATTGGCCAAACTCACTTGGGCTCCTTGGAGGGTAAATCCATGTTTATTGTGTGGAATCTTGCACCAAGGTGTAAGTCTTTTAAGCAGGTCGTGAACGTAACTTTTCCACCCTCTCTATCTCATCCCCTTCTTACATTGTTCTCACAACATTGGATTTCATCACCAACTAGTGCATTCATTGTGAGAAGGTTTTGTTTGTTTGCTTGCTAGATTTTGAGCGTGTGTTGTTTGTTTTCCATAGAAGACTCTAGGTTGGATATATGTTTAATGGCGTCGGTTCTCAGAATGACCAATGAAGAAACCCCTACTCTGGGGGAACCTTTTGTTTTTCCTTCTTATAGAAACGTTGGTCCTCCTTACATTGCTACTTTGAGCCTTCCAGGTCTCACAATTGGATTACCAGTATGGTTGTTTTCCACTCAGGTAATCCTGAATGCAACTGGTTCTTTAGTTGTAAGCACTTCCTCCCAATCAAGCCCATGTTGATCCTTCTCCTTCTTCACCAGTAATATCTTCTTTGCCTTCTTCACTTGCAAAGTATTCTTCTGTTTCATCTTCTTCGCCTAGTGAAAGCTTTGAATCTGGTAACACAATGTATAAGAAGAAGAAGAAAAGGAAGATTAAGAAGAATAAAAATAAGTGAGGGTCCAAACTTCCAACCACTACCAGACATGTTGGAAAACAACTAGTTACTGATAATCTTGCTGGAAGTTTTGATGATGCCAAGATCACCCAAACAATTTGTAAGCCCAAGTACCCTTGCAGGCTTTGTAAGGCTATCCATCTTCTTAAGGATTTCCCTGGTCTATATAAGGTTATAGAAACATGGTATACTTTCCCTCTCTAGCCCATGTCATCCACCTTTGAACAACATGTTGATGACATCCCATCAACTAGTCAAGATATCGTTGGGAATGTTGTTCCTGATATTACAATTAAAGCTCAAAGGATAATGTCAGGCATCATGAATATAAATGAATGTTTTGAAAGGTTCTTTTTCTTCTGTTAGTTATAAAAGAATTAATCCTCAAATGAAATTAATGACAGAACATGATAGAGGCCGTAATTTGTTGTCTTAGTCAATTTATAAAATCAAGTGATGTGGGGGAAACTTACAAAATTGTTAAAAAAAATGAGGCATCAATGCAAGATGAATCTTACCTTGTTCACAGTAGAATAAAATAAAGAATGCACCCTTGAAAGGATATGAGATACAGTAATCCAAGTAGCTCACAGGTCTTGTATTTACTTATAGAAAATACAGAGGAAAAATTGCTTGTTTATCAAACAACCAATAAAATGTGACTATAGTAGTAGAGTACTAAATTGCAACCACTCACTTATCAAAGAATGACATAAAGAAATCTAGAGATATGAGATACAAGAGAAACACATAACTCAAACTGCACAAAAAATGGAATCTTTGTCTACACTTGTATTAATCTTCACCAAAGGAGAGTTTTCTCTATTACATTTGGCAAGAAGTAGCTTGTGTTAAGTCTTCAAACTATGTATTTATACAAAAATGAACTCAACCCTAAGCGGTTGGAATTCTCATAATTCAAAAATAGTAAATATTACAATATGTAAATTTTGAAGAGTTTCATTTGCATCTTCTCTGTCTCTTTGCCTATTGGCAGAGACGTTTCTTCTTCTTATCCTCCAGCTTGGAAACAATTGGCCTCTAATCGTGACCTGAGTAAATGATATGCACATGTTGTCTCATTTATTTCCATATGTGTTGGTTTTCCCTTGCTCGACATACTGAACACATCTGCCTATGAACTACACCACTAACCTGGAAGGTTATGTTGTGTCATTTTCCTCGAAAGTATATAAATTCTTTTCCATATAAGGAAACCTATCCTTCATTTTCATTACTTACAAGGATATAGCCTATAGCTATAAACTAGGGTGGACTATCCACTTATTAATCTGGATAAGGTCGATTTGTTTCAATTGTTGTATTGTCATCTGGGCTTATTCCATGCTTGTCTTGGAATTAAGTTGATTTTTTACTATATCAATTTAAACCAGGGCCTCAGAGATACTATCTCCTTCAACGTCCAATGACTCTTTTTCGAGTGAAGACAATGATTCTTCACAATCTTTCTTTACTTCACTGGCTAATCTTTTTCTTTCAGCCAGATTTACCTTCCAGGTCTTCAGTATTATGTCACCTTGGGTTTTCTCAGAAAGAGACAGTCGAGGGACCCTTGATACTTCATCCCTTTTTGCTATTAGAATGACCTCCTAGAATGTAGCTCAATATGTAGTGGCCTCTCTATCCTTAATGTGCATGTTATTTAGAGAATGGTGTCCCACCCGATAATAGTTTTGAATAGTTTCTACCTTAGTAAAAAGGTTTTGTTGGGCTGGTTCCATCTTTTCATGCAACTCCAATGCTTGAGCTTGGAAAATTTCCATATCCACGGTCATGTTCTCAGCCAAGTTTATTTTAGCTTTCAGTTTGTTGACCAACTCTCCCTGTTGAATGGCCAATTCTCTATTTTCCTGTGAATTTTTATGCATTTCATTAAGACTAGTTTTGAGTTTCTAAATTTCTTGTCTGTCATCGGATTTGATTTGCTCAAAATCCTTATTCATCTTATTTATGACACTATGTTCCACAGTATTTATTTGATTTTGCAACTGTCTCACCAACAGACCTTTCTGCTTCAATTGTTCCGCTAGATTCCCAACTGAATACTGATTTTCCATGGAAAAAGCCCCCAATGAGCCTGTCATTTCCATAGTGAAGTCTGCCTTGTCTAAGGCTTGTCCATCATACAAAACTTTGTATATTTTGATAGTGGCACCCTCCCTTTGGTGCGCTTCTCTTTTAAATATAGCCCTCCTCTTCTTGCTGAAAAAGAAGTTAGAAGGGGGAATTTCTTTAATTGAAATAGGAGTAATATCTTCTATAAATATGACTTCGGCATTTGGGTTCCCCTGAATGAACTGTAAAGGTGTTACTTACTTGATAGGGCTATCGATCTCAGTAAATGTTTTTTTACCTACCACAGTAGTAGTCGATCTGTCTGGTGTGGATGACGATGTTTCTTATCCCTTTTTCAACAAAGATTCAATTTTAGCTTCAGTTTGATTACAAGGTGGATTTGGTAATATGGTATTTGCTTTCTGTGTCAAAACATCAGTTTTATCCAAACTCTTCTGAGTGTCTTGTCCACTGGAACTTCATGTTTATAAACCTTGAGTCACAACTTCTTGTGTAGAAGGAGGTGTCCGGGTTTCTCCCTGTAAGACTTTAAGTAAACTATTTCTTCTGTGTCTTTGGAAACCGTAGAACTCGGCTAATTTATCTGGAGCCAGAGTTTGGACTATGCTCAACACCTCCTGGTATGACTTTACTCCCTGGAATATTTCATCATGTGGGGAATATTCATGCTCGTATCTCTTCATATTGTATAGAGATAGGTGGATTGACAAGATATTGTGAGGATCATGCTTCTTGAATTCAATATCTACCAGCTTAATTTCTTCTAAGGTTGCAGCCTCCACTTTCGAGTGGCTGAAATAAAACAATGAGAACATACCAATTTGTAAAAGGAGGGTCGTCCATAGCTTTTTCTCCACTTCTTTTATTTTGTTTGTTGATTCCTCCCATTACAGTTTGATAGGATACCTCTCGGCACACAAGCCGATGTGGCATAAACTTTGGTAAAGCGTGTGGGGGAACTGAACATCCAAAAGCCCTAATGTTGGAGAAATGCTCCTCAATGTACTAGTCCGCTATTTTCCCCAAGTTGGTCATGATATTGTCTGAAATCCTAGGAGGTGAGAAACCATAGAGATAAATATGCATCGACACCACCACATATTTGCATATTTTGTAGAAGAAATCTTTTTCTTTATCCTCCCATATCTTGGAATGATAGAAATGTATGGGCTCAGCATTGGTCAGATTCCATCTCCATCTCATCAAAGGAAACAACGTCATAAAAATAACGACATCCATAATGTATGCCAACATGTAGAAAGGGGAAGGTTGTCCTTTGGATTTTAACGACTGATATTTAGTGATTTCCTTGGCCAAACTGTCCGATAATATCTTGGCCCAATTGAAAGAAAAACCTTTTGCAACTTCATGCAGGATTGGTACCCATGGTAGCAAGAAGTGAGAAGAGGTTTCTCTCCCAAAATGTCTACATAGCATCATGACCACATACATCATATGGGCATCTAATTATGTAGTGGCATATATGCCATGGGTGTCTACTTTGAACTTCTCAGGGAGTGCCCACCAGTTCTTGATTAAGTCGGGGTAATTCTTTCCACCTTGTTTGCACTCTTCTTCATCGAACTCTTTAAGAAATCAACATTATAATTGTGTTTGAATGTTGAGGATAATTTATACATCACCTATATATGTTCTAGTCGAAAGGACCCAAAAACAAATTTCTGCGAATTATGGATGCTCCTGGTCAAGACATCAACATTCTCCAGGGTCCAACCTATCATGTCGTTATACGGCATGAGCCTCAACGTCATGGCTATTTTATGTAGCTCTGATTGAGCTATGTATTTGAGATTCGTTTCTTGAGTTTCGGTCACCTCATAGTCTGATTCTTTTGGGAAGTTGATCAACTCGTATTGTAGGATATCAAATACCCGCATCCAGGTTTTCACAGTATCTACAACTCTTGGTGATGTGTTAGAGAGGACATCTATGTTCTGGATCAAGATTTCATCAATCTCTTTAGCTATTTTCCATGGAGCCATGATAGTAGTAATCTCAAAACTGTGCTTCATGTTACAGGGAAACACGTAAATTTCTTATCTTTCTAAAACCTATTGTTCTGTGAAAACGCAAAGGAATTCAAACTTCAATATACTTTTTCCCTTAAGTGTGTTGAATTACGAATACTTTACTGACGATGCATTCACTTTCCTTAATGAAAAGATTTAGGTGGTGATCTAAGATATTATTTGAAATCATTGTCGTAGATCAATTATTAATGCCATTAATGTCTGGTGGTTCATGATCAAAAGGTTTGACGAATAACATTTGAATTTACCTGAGCTACAATTCAACGAAAAATTAATTACGAGATAATCCTTATTAACCCATTAGTTTATCACATTTATCGTTAAGTGTTTTTTTCATGTTTTCGTACTTCGGGATTTTGGTAGGATCTTGAGAGAGGATCCCTGAAACATGAAATTGTGAAGTGATTAATTAACTTGAATCATGTTTAATCCATTAAATAATCGTTCTTAGTTTCAAGTATTTTGGGGTTTCATATTTCGTGATATTAGAGTGCAATGGATGGCAAATATCTGAACTTTGAATGTGTGAAGTTATTAATTAACTATTAATCGAGATTAACTTATGAAGGTTCAACATGGAGGAATGCCTGAATCATGAAATTTCGATACCCGAAACTCCAAAATAGTCTCTAGTGACTTAACTCTTTAATGAGTGGGAGGCTCCACAACTCTGAAGAGATTAGGATCATTTGATTAGATAGAAGACTTCATCAATGGTGAGAATCAAGCGCACATTATTCTTACTGGGAAAGGAATCTATTTAATATCTAAAAGTTGGAAATATATATGTGTTCCAACATAGGATCCATCTATGGATCGCGTCTCCCC
>ML809869.1:130594-157915 GCA_009831015.1 Picea engelmannii
TGCTCGAAACCTTCACCATTCTTCTGTAAGAGCACAGTTGTGATAGTATGTTCAGATGAAAATGAAAATATCAGGAACTCCTTCATATAGTCTGGGCTGGCCAGCAGTGGTGCTTCCCCTATCACTTTCTTGATGCGTTTGAATGATTCCTTAGCTTCGATCATCCATTTGACCTCGTTGTATTTCTTTAGCATATATGTAATCAATTTAACAATTTCAACAAAATTTGGAATGAATCTTCTTGAAAAAATTATTTTTCCTAAAAAAGACTAGATTTCCTTTCTGTTCCTAGGAATATTGATTGTATTTATAGCTTCAACCATTTTTGGATCGATTTTGATTCCTTCCCTAGATATTATGTGGCCTAAAATTTTACCTTCTTGCATTGCAAAATGGGATTTCTTAGGGTTGAGTGACAAACTGAATATTCTGCATTTCTCGAATGTATGTTTGAGGTGTACCAAGTTCTTTGCATCTGAGTTAGAAAAAACAGCTAAATCATCGAGATAAATAACGAAAAAATTATCTCTTTCCCCGATAAAGGATATGTCCATTGCTCGTTGGGAGGTGGCCCCTGCGTTCATCAGGCCAAATGGCATTTTATCGTACATGAAAGTACCCCATGGAGTGGTAAACATGTTTTTTTCTTTGTCATTTTCGTGGACCACAATTTGATTGTAACCTGAAAAGCCATCAATCATTGACATTATGTTATCCCTGACCACTTTTTCTAGAATGCATTCCATTTTAGGGAGCAGATAATTGTCTTTAAGGGATGATCTGTTTATATTCCTGAAATCCACGCAGAGTCTGATTTCTCTGTTATTTTTCTTGACTGGAACTAAGTTAGCTACCCACTCAGAATACCTGAGTGTAACAATAATCTTTGCATCAAGGATATTTTTTACTTCCATTTCTATTACAGGCAGGAGTATAGGGTTGATCTGACTAAGCTTCTGCCTGAAAGGTTTGATGCCCTATTTTAAAGCTATTTTATGTTCAATGACAGTGGTATCATAAGTTTTTAGTTCATCATAAGACCAAGAGAAGACACTTTTGTACTGTTTGAGTAGCCCGACATGTTTCTAGGACTGACTCGAAATTCTAGGACTAACTCAGAATTATTTTTCCTCAGAGCCCCAAATTCCATTAGATAATACAAGTGGTCTTTATTTTCCCCCCACTATCTTAAAAAAGTGTTTTCTAACTCATCGTAAGACCTTATGGAACCTACCGGGAGCCCTCGAAACCAGATTCTTAATTTTCCTTCGAAATTTTGCACCAAAAGTATCTAGTAAACATCCTCATGCTCAATATCGAGGATATCAATGAATTGGTCAAAAACGTTTATGTGTTCTATGACAGTTAAATCTCCTTCTCTCGTGAATTTCGGTAATTTCTTCATATAATGTTTTGGTAAATCATGAAGGAATGGGGGAAGGACTAAATGAGTGTACCTGGCCTCCACTTGGGCAAGAATTGTGAGTGGTGGGGGTGGTCCTTGACCACCTTCTCCTCCACCTCTAGTGCCACCTCCTCCAACAACGTCCATTGAGATTCTAGGGGATGAACTCCGAGAGTTAAAAAGGGGATTTTTGAAAATCTCGAGGGACCAAAGTGGTGACCTCTCAACTTCTTTGGGATGTGGTGAAGGAAAATATGGGAAAATGTCATTGGGAGATGAAAATCCTAGGAGAGGCGGGAAAGGAAAACACATACTGGTTTCTTCGGACTTACAAGATGTATAGATAGGTGAACCAGTAGGGGATGAATCAGGGTGTACAATATGCACTTCAGAGTTTAGGAGGGCTGAAACCTTTTCTTCTTGAGAGGATGGGGTAGACATAAAATTAACGATAGTGGGTATAGATGAGGCTCTTCTATTCAGAATGTTTTGAGTACCAGAAAAGTCGATCTCAATCTTTATTTTGGGTTCGCTAGTTGTTGGCCCTCGACCAAGTTTTGGGAGAACCTTGGTCGTGTTTGACCATTTTTGGGACTTCGACAGGGTGGTTGAATATGGAGTGCCCAGGAAAAGTGAAGATCATGGGATCTCGCCCATTTTGCAGGCTTTTGGGTTTTAGGATTTATGTAACAGGTATGGGATGTCGAACCATGGGTTTACCCATGCTTAGGCCTCTTTTTTAATACAAATAAGTAGCTAGGCAATGTAAGTAAAGAAGCTAAGTGCTAAAGTTTGATCTATGTGATCGGAGTGGTATTTGGCTTAGTGCATGCATGTGTTAAGGCTTGCAGAGCTAAGTGAAAGCATTTTTTAGTGTTGTGTGCACAGACTGTGTAAAGGCTCTATGTAGCTTTGACCTAACTCGGGGAAGGAGGATCTAGCGAGGTGCACGCAGATCTCCTTTCATATGTGGATTTGGCTTTGTGGCTCTATGCATGTAATAATATTGAAGGAGACTAATAAAGAAGAGAATAAGAGTTGGTGGATGTAGCCCCACACTGGAGTGAACCACATATATCCCATTTCGATGTGCTTTGTGCTATATTGTTCATGGTGTTTATGTTTTCTTAGTGCACCGTTCTTAATGTATGATAGTTATATATATGAATTCTTGGTGCTTTATAATATGAATGAATGTTAGATCTATTCAGATGTTATGTGATAACTGGTCAGATGTGCTTAGATCTTGATTAATACTATGTTGTTATGGAATTAGGGTTTTAACCTGTGATGTGAATAAGGTTTAGAGACTAATGAATGTTAACTGTTAAGTGTTTTGTTAAGTATTTTGATCACATATCTGTGTCCAATCTAGGTTGCAGACACTTGATTCCTGCAACCCCCGTTCCCTCTACCTCAGGTGAGACTTCATCTACTTCGTAGGTGGTGCCGAAAGGGTAGGTAGTTAAGGTTTTGTTGGTGCATTGTTGAAGCATTGAACCTTGGGTTTGCCCCTGTTCCAACAAATGGTTTCGTTATCGAGACATGGAATTGTGATTGTTGGGAATTGAAGAAAAGAGAAATATATGTGCAGAGATCTATTGTTGCAGTGCACAATATTCTACTTGGATTGTGAAGCTTTGTGCTAAGAAGGGAACCAGATATGAAGAAAATAGGTAAGATCTTAAAGCTTTTTCCTTTGGAAAAGGTAAGATAAGTGGAAATTTTTTCTTTGAAAGTATGGATCTAGGTATGTTTGATAGATTTTGTCCTAGTCTGAAAACTAGGGTGCAACTAGAAGAAAGAATATTTGATATGAATAGATCTAATAAATATAGTGAAATATATGTTATTCCTATGCATAGAAAGAATTTTTGGACTAACAAATGTATGCAGGATCCTAGAAAGAATTTTTTGCAGGTCCATCATTGTGATCCCAATGCGCAATACAAATAAGGTTGGGGATTGTTTAAGAGAAAGAAAGGAGTGACATTATGTTATAGTTGCAGAAGACCGGGAAATCTTGCTAAGGAATTCCATGGTAGAGGTCCAATTTCTCTTTGTTGTAAATTCTTTGGTCATGAAGTTTTGGATTTCTCTGGAATGATTGCTAAAGTTGAGAAGATGAACATGAAACAAGAAAACCATGAAGAAGGTCAAGGGACTAAGAATATGCTAGAGAACTAGAAAGAATCAGAGGCTATATTATTGCATATGAAAGAAACATTGAATGATAACAGAGACATTAGTTTATGAGAGATCTTCAAAGAGAAGGATTGCATAGAAACAAGAATAGGAGACTTCGACATAGACTGTGTATTGGATGAATAAACACACGTGAACATTATGCCAAAAAGTACTTGGAAAATTTTGGGAAAGATTGATATGGTTCCTTAATTGGGAGGGATAGGCTTATTTAAAGGAAAGATGAGAACCCTATGTGGAAGACTTACTCACGTACCTATGCTTTCCCATGGAACATCGGTAGAAGAAGAATTTGAGGTCATTAAGTTTGTTGAGAACAATGCTCCTTTTGCATTTTTGATAGGAAGGACCTTCATTGGGAAAAATCAGATCCAAAGGAAAGAATAAGAGGAAGCCATAGAACAGAAAAAGCAAGAATTAAGGGAATTCATAGCCAAGAAAATAGAACAAATAAGAGAAGAACAAGAGGACAAGTCAAAGCAACTGAGGGCCAGAGACCTAGCTGTCGAAGTTGAAAGAACACAAGAAGGATTAAAGAACCTATCCATACAGGAGAGAAGAGAACCTACCCCAGAAACAGTAAGAGAAGAAGTATTACCCTCGAACCCTATGAAAGACCCTCAGCAGTGCAAAGTTACTATGCTAAGAGAAGATAAGAATAAAAATGGAAAGAGGAATCCAGAGACTTAGATCACAAGAAAGAAGGCCAGAAAGCTCAGTAAGAAGAAATCAAAGTTAGAAAAATTGCAGGAAGCTCCATAGAGGACTTCGTAGAAGGAAGGCTTGCAGAAATTGAACCTCACCGGAATAGCAGAATAGCGCAAACTGACACTTCTCCACAGCGAAGAAATATGACCGTTGGAGTCATCCCAACCATTAGAAATACGCTCTAGAACGACTAGAAACACATTTATTGCCGAAAAGATCGCCATTGGACCGTTGGGACCACGCCATAATGGATGGAATCATATTGATTGAGGCATTCCTTTTTGTTGGAGGAATTTGTTACGACGTATATTTATCCCATCAATTGTTTCACTATGGACACCTTTGAAAACTGATATATTCAAGCTAACTGATTACTATCACATTGTGCTTTTGAGACCTCACCACCCATTGCCTACTTTGAGTATATGTTCACCTACTCGAGATATTTGATTACGAGTGTGCATGTCCAGTGACCTTAGCACAGTAGAGAAATATGTAGAAGATATTTTTATTGACCTTATGGCTGAGAAGTTCATGTCTGTAGGAGTACAAGCCTCTTCAACAGCTGGATTGCAAGCATCCCCCTCGACTGCGCGTTGATCTAGTCGATCATCGACTGAGAAAAGAAGTAAGCACCATGATTCCCTAGTGAAAGAGAAGTTGATCCCATCGGTCTTTCCCGACTACATCCCGCCTCTGGTTGGAGTGGTTAGTCATGACAGTGTCCCAAGATATTTTGAGTACACACTCATCATGGCATACCTCTCGAAGGGGATACGAGCAGTAGGACCACAGCTAGGACTGATCCCTGATCTTAAGATCATTCAATTTAGCTTGAGAGATAGGAAGAATTATGTGTTTCTCGTACCACATAGGTACTTGACAAAGATGATGGGGAAGAAGTCAAAGATAGTCCCCCAACCATGGATTAAGTAGATCGCGAGGTCCACCATCCTTAATGTTGCGAAGATACCCCACTTCGACTAACATCAATAGGTTAACGCGTGCATTAAAATCCTCTTGTCGTGCTACCATGGAGGTTATCTCTGGTTGGATAGACGCATGAATGTGGACTTGATGTTGATCCACATGATCACTGGACTAAGAATGCAGGGATTGGATCCTCATAAATTCTACCCAGGGAAGGTTGCATATCACACCCTGGTGCAGTGAATAAAGGAAATGTATGGCGATGTGGAGAAGGGGAAGTGAGGCTACAAGGTAGCCTCCATCCAAGATGGCGAAGTGTGCCTAGCTTACCAGTTGATTGCTGGTAAGCTCATCAGGAAGAACATACCAATGCAAGTCACGAGGTTTTTCGTCGACCTTGCAGGGAAGTGAGTTGAAGGGATACAGATGAACTGGGTGAGATACCTCATCAATGAGTTAGAGAATGACTTTCGTGAAGCGCAATACCAAGGTTATGAATTCCACTTCAATTGTTTGTTGATACTCATTGCATTTGTCACTTGATAGATGCCATAGGGAGCGACATTCCCTGAAGTCGAGCCATTTGCACCACTGGCTGCAAGGTTCACCACCTTGTGATATACGAGCGACATGGAAAAGCAGTGGAAATCAAATGCGGTGTTTAATACTTACTACCTACATCTCACGTGAGCCATCGAGTCATTCCCCCAAATGACTCTGAACACCTTGCATACTTACAGGCCACTAGCAAAGTTCCTACAAACCGCCACTTAATTTACATCATTGTCTGTAGGGATGAAAGCAAGGAGGAGATGCATTCATATTACAAATTAACTGATGAATACATGGAGGAGATAACTAAGGAATGGCCAACTAAATTCCTTGTGCCAGTCGAGCAGAAAGAATTCTCTGACCCCGATATCATCGGAAGTCCTTTAGTCACCTGATAAGAGTATGATGGACCTAGCAACGCTAAGAAGAAGAAGAATAAGAAGGAAGAAGTGAAATACATAAAAAACACATTGGAGGAAATTGTGCCTGATTCACCTAGAGGAGGAGGAGGTGAAGAAGTAAACCAAGAAGAGGAAGGGGAAGATGACAAGTAGGAAAAGGGTGAAGTGACACCACCTAAGGATCCCCTTACAAAGGCGGAGACATCAAAGAAATGAAAGGTTTCTCCGAAGATACCCTCAGTGCGGAAGAAATCTCGAGCCAATAAGCCTCAGTCACAGACTATGCTCACAGTGGACGATATTGACCTCATCATCGCAGTTGTAGCAGATACTTCGGAGGATATTTTGTAGCAAAATAAATAAAAAAGGAGACAGTGTATGAAAGAATCGAGGAAAAGCTGAAGGAGGTACAACAAGCTCTCTATTCGAGCCATGTAGTGTCTACTGTGCCATCGTCATCAGAACATATAGAATTGGGAGATGATCTTGACCAACTATGTAGAATAGAAGATGCAACAAAGTATTGCCTTCGATGTGTATAGGAAGAAAAAGAGCAAGCCACAAAGGCCTTGAAGCAAGAAAAGGAGGAAGTCCTAGAGAAACATCGATTTGTGTAGTAAGAGAAAGATGACATCAGAGCGAAATTTGAAGAGGATAAAGAGTATATCCAGAGAGAAAAATACCAGCTACTCACAGAGTAGATGAGGATTAGGGAGGTAGTGTCTAGAGTGCTTCGATCTATTCCCAGCCTTCCCCAGATGGAAGAAGAGACAACTGAAAGCCAAGTGGGGAGCTTCACTGAAGCCATTTAGCAGCTTCAAGAAAGAGTAGCAGAACTGGAACTGCAAGTAGTGTCGAGCACTCCGAAAGAAGTGCGAGATCAAAGGGAAGAAACTGCCAAGAGTACAGTCGAAAGAATCAAGGTGTTGGCTTCAGAATAAAATAAACTCAGTAACCAAAACACATAGATCTATGAGTGCCTTGTAGAAGACCCGAAGCTAAGGATATTGGAGGCACAACTCCAGGAGGTGAAGCAACAGGTATCGACTATGCAAGCACAGCTGAAGCAGCTTACGACCGTTGAGAAGATGAATAGGTCACCGGAGCAGCGAGTAGTTCAGCAGTAGGTCACCGCTATCCAGAGTCTAGTTATGGAGGTGACACAGTGAGTCTAGCCGGTGGAAGATGAATCCTACACCCTTTTTGAAGAAATAGAGGGACAAGGACCACAGATGGAATAGGTGGTTGCAACAGTAGAGCAATTCATGTAAGGTCTTGTCACCAAGAAATTCATTCAAGAGTTTTCCAAGTAGGAGGCTCTGGTGAAGCATCAAGTCGAGGCAGCTCAAGGCCTTTGAAGAAGAGTTTCCCAGATCAAAGTGACTCGGGACGAGTCATAGGTGAGTGTTGGCGGGTTGTTGGCCCTCGACCACGTTTTGGGAGAAACTTGGTCATGTTTGACCATTTTGGGGACTTCGACATGATGGTCAAAGACGCAACGTCCAGGGGAAGTGGATATCATGGGATCTAGCCCATTTTGCAGGCTTTTTGGGTTTTAGGGTTTATGTAATGGGTATGTGTTGTCGACCCATGGCTTTACCCATGCTTAGGTCTCTTTTGTAATATATAAATAAGTATCTAGGAGATGTAAGTAAAGAAGCTAAGTTCTTAAGTCTGATCTATGTGATTGGAGTGGTATTTGGCTTAGTCCATGGCTGTGTTAAGTATTTCAGAGATAGATGCAAGCGTTTTGCAGTGTTGTGTTCATAGACTGTGTAAAGTCTATGTTCTTTGACCTAACTCAAGGAAGGAGGATCTGGCGAGTTGCACGTTGATCTACTGTATTATGCGGAGTTGTCTTTGGGGCTTTGTGCATGTAAGAATATTGAAGGAGACTAATAAAGAAGAGAAGAAGAGTTGGTGGTAGCCCCACACTGGGGTGAACCACGTATATCCTATGTTAATGTGCTTTGTGCTATATTGTTCATGGTGTTTATGTTTTCTTAGTGCACTATTCTTAATGTATGACAGTTAGATATATGAATGCTTAGTGCTTTATAATGTGAATGAATGTTATATCTATTTGGATTCTATGTGATAATTGGTCATACATGCTTAGATATTGATTAATAATGCATTGTTATGGAACTAGGGTTTTAACCTGCGATGTGAATAAGGTTTAGATACTAAAGAATGTTAACTGTTAAGTTCTTTGTTAAGCATTGTGATCACAGATCTGTGTCCCAGCTAGGTTCCAGACACTTGAGTCCTGCAACCCCCCCTACATTTGCCTCGGGTGAGACTTTATCTACTTCTCAGGTGTTGCCGAAAGGGACAATAGTTAGGGTTTTTCCGGTGTGTTGTTGAAGAATTGAATCTTGGGTCTGCCCCTACGCCAACACTAATTGAGGCCTCCATAGATGATGTTTATTTAAAGTTTTCTTTGGGATTCAACCTTTCGACTAGGACCTTAGTATTGACTTAAGTTATTTTGGGTTGGTACTTCTTACCTAAAGATGAGGTAGTAGACTTGAGGTATCCCTTGGGTTTTAACAACTTTTCGGGATCACATACAATCTTAGTCTGTTGATCGTCTAGGTTCTTCCTGGTATTCTTTCTACCAAATGCCTGTTTATCTGTAGTGGAGTCTCCAAGTGAAAGAAAAAAATTAGCCTTATTATTGTATTCAATCTGTGTTCACTATCAAAGAAATAAACTTAACATGTCATTCTCCCACGAAAAAATAAATTTGTTTCTCCATCCCCAGAAACGACGCCAAAAATATGTTGTTCCTGAGATTACACTTAAGGCTCAAAGGATAATTTCAAGCATCATGAATATAAAGGAATGTTTTGAAAGTTTCTTTTTCTTCCGTTAGTTATAGAAGAAATAATCATTAAATGAAATTAATGACAGAATACGACAGAGGCCGTAATTTGTCGTCTGAGTTAATTTATAAAATCAAGTGATGTGGGGGAAACTTACAAAAGTGTTAAACAAATTAAGGCATCAATGCAAGATGAATCTTAACTTGTTCACTGTATAATAAAATAAAGAATGCACCCTTGAAAGGTTATGAGATACAGTAATCCAAGTAGCTCACAAGTATTGTATTTACTTATATCAAATACAGAGGAAAAATTGTTTTCTTATCAAGCAACCGATAAAATGTGACTATAGTAGTAGTAGTACTAAATTGCAACCACTCACTTATCAAGGAATGTCATAAAGAAAACTAGAGATATGCGATACAGGAGAAACACATAACTCAAACTACACAAAATTTTTAATCTTTGTCTGCACTTGTATTAATCCTCACCGAAGGAGAGTTTTCTATATTACATTCGGAAAGAATCAACCCATGTTAAGTCTTCAAACTATGAATTTATACAAAAATGATCTCAACCCTAAGCGGTTGGAATTCTCATAATTCAAAAATAGTAAATATTACAATATGTAAAATTTGAAGAGTTTCATTTGCATCTTCTTTGTCTCTTCACTTGTTGGCAGATACGTTTCTTCTTATTGTCCTCTAGCTTGGAAAAAACTGGCCTCTAATCACGACCTGAGTAAATGGTATACACATGTTGTCTCATTCATTTCCAGATGTGTTGGATTTCCCTTGCTCAACATACTGAACACATATGCCTACGAACTACACCACTAACATGGAAGGTTATGTTGCGTCATTTTCCTCGAAAGTATATAGCTTCTTTTCTATATAAGGCAACCTATCCTGTATTTTCATTGCTTCCAAGGATATAGCCTGTAGCTGTAAACTAGGATTGACTATCCACTTATTAATCTGGATAAGGTCAATTTGTTTCAATTGTTGGATTGTCTTCTGGGCTTCGTCCATGCTTGTCTTGGAATTAAGTTTATTTTTTACTATATCAATTTTCCCCAGGGCCTCAGAGATACTATCTCCTTCAACATCCAATGACTCTTTGTTGAGTGAAGACAATGCTTCTTCACAATATTTCTTTACTTCCCTGACTAATCTTTTTCTTTCAGCCAGATTTTCCTCCCAGGTCTTCAGTATTATGTCACCTAGGGTTTGTTCAGAAAGAGGTAGTCGAGGGACCCTTGATACTTCATCCCTTTCTGCTATTATAATGACCTCCTAGAATGTGGCTCGAGCTGTAGTGGCCTCTCTCTACTTAATGTAAATGTTATTTAGAGAATGGTCTGCTACCTGATAACAATTTTGAACAGTTTCTACCTTAGTAAAAAGGTGTTGTTGGGTTGATTCCATCTTTTCATGCACCTCTAATGCCTGAGCTTAGAAAACTACCATATCCACTTCCCTATTCTCATACAAGTCTATTTTATCTTCCAATGGTTTGACCAACTCTCCTTGTTGAATAGCCAATTCTATATTTGCCTGTGAATTTTTATGCATTTCATCAAGACTGGTTTTGAGTTGCTTAATTTCCTGTCTGTTACCGGCTCTGATCTGCTCAAAATCCTTATTCATCTTATTTCTCACACTCTGTTCCATAGTATTTATTTTATTTTGCAATTGTCTCAGCAACAAACCTTTCTTCTTCAATTATTTCGATAGATTCCCAACTGAATACTGATTTGTCATGGAAAAATCCCTCAATGAGCCTTCCATTTCCACAATGAAATATGCCTCGTCTAAGGCTTGTCCATCATACAACACTCTATGTATTTTGGCAGTGGCACCCTCCCTTTGGTATGCTTCTCTTTTAACTATAGCCCTCCTCTTATTTCTGAAAAAGAAGTCGGAAGGGGGCATTTCTTTAGCTGAAATAGGAGTAAGATATTCTATAAATATGACTTCGTCATTTGGGTTCCCCTGACTGAACTGTAAAGGTGTCACTGACTTGATAGGGCTATTGATATCAGTGGATGGCTATTGCCTTGTTGCGTTAGTATCCAATCTGTCTGGTGTGGACAATGTTGTTTCTTGTCCATTTTTCAACAAAGCTTCAATTTGAGCTTCAGTTTGATTACCAGGTGGATTTGGTAATGCGGTATTTTCTTTCTGTGTCAAAACATCAGTTTTATCCAAAATCTTCTAAGTGTCTTGTCCACTGGAACTTCCTATTTATAAACCTTGAGTCACAACTTCTTGTGTAGATGGAGGTTTCTATGTTTCTCCCTATAATACTTTAGGTAAACTATTTCTTCTGTGTCTTTGGAAATTTTAGAACTCAGCTAATTTATCTAGAGGTAGAGTTTGGACTCTGCTCAACACCTCCTAGTATGACTTTACTCCTTTGAATATTTCATCCTGTGGTTAATCTTCATGCTCGTATATATTTAGATTGTATTGATCTAGTTATTTTTACACGATATTGTGAGGATCATGCTTATTGAATTCAATATCTACCAGCTTAATGTCTTCTAAGGTTGTGGCCTCCACTTTCGAGTGGCCAAAATCAAACATTGAGAACATACCAATTTGTAAAGGGTAGGTCGACCATACCTTTTTCTGCATCACTTTTAATTCTTTGTTGAATCCTCCCATTATAGTTTTATAGGATACCTCTCGTCACAGCAGCTGATCTGGCAGAAAATTTGGTAAAGCATGTGGGGGAACTGAACATCCAAAAACCCTGATGTAGGAGAAATGCTCCTAAATGTACCATTCCACTATTTTCCCCTAGTTGGTCATGATCTTGTCTGAAATCCTGGGAGGTGAGAAAATATAGAGAGCAATATGCACCGACATCACCACATAGTTGCATATTTCGTAGAAGAAATATTTTGCTTTATCCTCCCACAGCTTGGAATGATAGAAATATATGGGATCAGTGTTGGTTGAAGTCCAGCTCCAGCTCATCAAAGGAAATGACGTCATAAAAAAAATGGCATCCATAATGTATGCTGACATCTAAAAAGGGGTAGGTTGTCCTTTGGCTTTTAACAACTGATATTCAGTGATTTCCTTGGCCAAACTGCCCAATAATATCTTGTCCCAATTGAAAGAAAAGCATTCTGCAACTTCATGCATGATTGGTACCCATGGTAGCAGGAAGTGAGGAGAGGTTTCTCTCTCGAAAAGTATACATAGCATCATGGCCACATACATCATATGGGCGTCTAATGATGTAGTGGAATATCTCCACAACTCTGGAGAGATTAGGATTGTTTGATTAGATAGAAGACTTCATCAATGGTGAGAATCAAGCATGCTTTATTCTTACTAGGAAATGAATCTATTTAAGATCTAAAAGTTAGAAATATATATGTGTTCCAATAGGGAAGAAGAAAAGTAGAGTCAAGTTCACAAGTATGTTATGTGAATGGATTCATAAAACTCACCTTTTCCCTCTTATGGACGAAGCCTCAAAATTACTGGAAGACATGACTGCTTCCCAGCCTCAACTTTTGGCTGCTTACAGTAGCCTTACTCTCAACCCACCTATCATTGATGACATGATCAATCCGGTCCCTTCATCGGTCAGTTCGGTTGATCATGTAGTCAATTTGGTCACATCCTTAGTTGAACCAGTTGACAAAGTGGTCGATACAATCCCATCCTTGGTCGATCCCACTCTCCCGTTAGAGAGTGAAACCCAAGTGGTTGATTCATTTCCATCCATCGACCCCATTCTCCCCTTGGAGAATGCAACTCAAGTGGTTGATGTGATCTTGTCATCGGTCGATCCTACTCTTTAGTTAGAGAGGAAACCTGATATTGCCCATGTTTTTCTTGTTGATATAGAATCTTCTGTGCTAGGGGGCATTCCTCCTTCTCTCGGGGAACCCCCTCCAAGTAATGAAGCTGTCCTTTATTATTGGGGTGTGGTAACTAGACCTCGTCTTCCCTCTCACATTCCTTTCAATATTACCGTAAGGTTTGTGGTTGGGACGTTCCTCAGACGCTGATAGATGAAGGTGTGTCCGTTGGTATCTTGTCCTCTATTTCTTGGAAATCTTTGCGTTATCCTCAACTTGTGTCAGTTACACAAACTTTGTTATCTTTTAACAGAAGAATGATTCAACCTTTAGGGACCCTTCCTCAGTTTCCCATAACTTTGGGAGGGAAAATTGTCTTTATTGATGTCATGGTAGTCCACGATCCCTTGGATTTCAATTTACTCCTTGGGCAAGATTATGTCTATGCCATGAAAGTTATCGTATCCACTCTTTTTCGTGTGATATTTTTCCCTCACGATGGAAGAATTGTGACTATTGATCAAATTTCATTCATTGGCCCTGACTTGACCATCAACTCAATGACCCCCTTGAATAGTTTTTATATGTGGACGGTATCTCCCCCGCTATTGACAATTAAAATTGTCAATGAAGTTTTTCCCGCAAAGTGTTTCTAAAGCCCATTATTATAAAAACTAATAATACTAGTAGGTGGGACCCCCTTGAACTATTGAAGATCAGATCTGTTGATTTTTTATGTTGTGATTATGTGTGTCATGACTTACATGGTTGATGAGATATTATTGTTGTTGGTTATGATTTGAGCTTGTGAAGTGTTGATTGTTGTTGTTACTACAGCCTATGATATGTTGGATCATGTTGTCATTGATGCCAATGGTTTGATTATTTGGGAGATTGTTGGATCATATGTCATCGAGGTAAATGTTTTGGTTTGATTGATGTCAAGTAATTGATTGATATGATGCCCTTGATGAGAATGATATATGTCCAAGTGGAAACCAATTGATAAAGATGGATGATGCCCTTGATGAGAATGATATATGTCCAAGTGGAAACCAATTGATAAAGATGGATCATTGATATGATGCATTGATGAAGATGGATCAATGAGTTGTCATTGATACATGATGCGTAGTTGATATATATGATGCAGTGGTGAATTGATGAATCATTATTGTCTTATCATGGTTGATAAGGTGCACAAATGGATGAACTCCAAAGTCGTCCCCTTATGGTGAAAGCCCTCACAGAAAGATGCTTTACAGATTGAGTTATCCTAGGAGAACGGTTGGAGGACCCATGCTTGTATGTGAAATAATGAGATGAAGATCAATTAAGTTGTTGGTGAAACTATCCTAGATGGATAGTGCTTAACATGCCATTTTCGGTGGTATGTGGAATGTCACATAACTCCTCACGGTTTGAGAATTATGGCCTTATGAAGATGAAGGAACCCCATATGAAGGCTTGGAGCCTACAAGGTCAAAGAAGTCAAAGTTCTTGAAAATAAGAAATCATTACTTAAATGATAAAGTAAAGTGACAAAATCAAGAAAGATTATTTAAATGATAAAATGAAGTGACAAAATCAAGAAGCAATATTTAAATGATAAAGTATTGGAGAACTTTCTATTCATGGAAAGTGGTTAACCCTAAAATAATGAAAATAGGTTAAGTGACCTAGAAATGGGTTAAGTAACCTATAAATGGGTTAAGTGACCTAGAAGATGAAAGTATAAATAAGAAGCTAGGATCTCTTGTAATAAGTACATTTGGTAAGAATCCTTTTGTGGATCAATGGAGAGCTTCTTGTGAATATATTTTGGAGTATTGATGGAGAGCCTCTTGTGAGAAAATCTTATTGGTGTGGATCTCTTGAGCATGATTGAAGATCTATTCTGAGGAAGAAAACGAGAGGAGGATCTCATAAATGCATCAAAGTTTCGACAATGTCATAGATCTTGATGGTAAAAGTCTTGGATTCACAGAAAACCCTATTTTTTTATGCTCACGTGGGATGTCTGTGTATAGGGTGCATGTACACGTGGGTTGGTTGTGTATAGGGTGAGTGTACACATGGGTTGACTATGTACAGAGAGCATGGACTGAATAACCTCAGGGAGATTTTTGTTTGAGCTAGTGTCAAGCTCTTGGATGATGAGGCAGGTTCCAGATCTACATTCTATGTCCTCAGATCTATCACTAAGACACTGGTACGGTTACATTATTGTCTTGATATATGCTATTGTTTGATATGTTGTGAATGCTTAGGGAATTCTTGGTATGGATTCTATGATGTGGCTCAATTTGGTTGATTTGGTGGATGGAGTGAGCAACACTCTTGTGATTCAATAGTGACATGATTGCTATGGTATACTAGTTATTTATACATGATTGATATATCATTCATATTGATTTATTGTGGAGCATGAGCAAGCTATTGGAGAGCTTGGATGTATTGTGACTGGCTGTGGGTCAGTTTGGACAGTGGAATACAAAAGAGAAAGTGATTGCAAGTTGTAGAGGATCTGAGCATGTGAAGCAAAGCAAAACCCTAGTTGCTCATTAGCAAACGCTTGTTACATTATACATTGGTCAGGTTCACATGTGGGTTGTAGTGAGCCAGGACGCATGCACACGCGGGCTTCACTACTGATAGGTTGCGTACCTATTGACAGATTGATATCTATTGAGGATTGTTGCCTCATCTCAGTTGGTGCTGAGAATGTAAGTTGAGTCTTGCATATAGAGCTGGTGCTCTTGTAGAGTTGTACTATATTCAGTTGTTGCTGATAAACCCAAGGATTGTAGTCCGTAATAAAAATAAAATTGTACATACATATTGTGTTCTTTGTGTCCATTGTGATGATGGCTTGTTGATGATATATTGTTGATATGTGCCTACATCTAACTAGTTATAAATGATAGCAATGGGTAATGAATAAATGTTGAATGCTAATTGATGAGTTTTTGTGCAAGAGGGAAGTTTTGGGAAAAAGAGCCCCACACTCATTCACCCCCCCTCTAAGTGTGGTAGGTGTGTCCAACATGATATTCATTAATATCATTGCTATATTTTTTATCGCACCTGCACAACAAACATGTTAGCAAAATTACATGAAGGACAGTTTTGAGAAAGGCAAAAATACTATAACAAATGCAAGGAAAAGAGGATCTAATTATGCAATTTTATTATACTACATGTGAACAATTGGAAAGAAATGAGAGACAATTGCAGAGGGGAAGAATTTAAAAATATCATATTCACTATACTACATGCATGAAGGACTTAATAATTATTGTTAATTCCTAGCTAACAAGTAAATGGTTATGCAAATGATAATGAATTATATGTTTAATACGCATATGGTATGAAATGTTGGTGGCGCATTTGGCAAGGTGATAGTGCTAATGGTTATGCGATGATTAATTGAATTATGTGGTCGATATACATATGCTATATTTGGATAGATTGAATGTTGGTGGCGCATTTGACAAGGTAATGGGCGTTAATGGTTATGCGATTTTTTTTGAGTTATATAATAAGGAATTGGATATATGATGTGGAAAGTGCATTTGGCAAGTAACATGTGCAAATTCCAATGCAGAGTTAAATTAATGGTGTTAATTGAGAGTTGGTTGGCATGTACTGATGATTAAATGAATTGTGGGTGGAGGGGATGTACATTTATTTCACGTCACCTTTACCCCTCCTATTAGCCGCCACCCTAATCAGGCTATTGTTCGATCTTGTTGTTGTGGTTATGCTCTGAAATTTTTGCAGGGAAGAACCACCCAACCAACTCTTGTTTTAGGAATTCGATTATAGGTATGTCTTATTTTTTCCATTCGTGATTCTTCTTTGGTTACGAAATGATTATTGGCTCAGGTGTATGGTTTTTGTTTTTCCTAAGTGTTGCAACTGTGTGAAATTTGGGTTCTTGGAATGAAGAGTGGATGGTTCTTCCTGTAATAATTTTGAGTTCGTCGAGGTTATTGGTCTTCCTGGGTGATAGCTCCTTGTTATCATTGTTGGTTTATTTGGAGGGTTTTTGTTTAGTATTGGGTGGATAGCTATCTTCATGCACTNTGATATGTGCCTACATCTAACTAGTTATAAATGATAGCAATGGGTAATGAATAAATGTTGAATGCTAATTGATGAGTTTTTGTGCAAGAGGGAAGTTTTGGGAAAAAGAGCCCCACACTCATTCACCCCCCCTCTAAGTGTGGTAGGTGTGTCCAACATGATATTCATTAATATCATTGCTATATTTTTTATCGCACCTGCACAACAAACATGTTAGCAAAATTACATGAAGGACAGTTTTGAGAAAGGCAAAAATACTATAACAAATGCAAGGAAAAGAGGATCTAATTATGCAATTTTATTATACTACATGTGAACAATTGGAAAGAAATGAGAGACAATTGCAGAGGGGAAGAATTTAAAAATATCATATTCACTATACTACATGCATGAAGGACTTAATAATTATTGTTAATTCCTAGCTAACAAGTAAATGGTTATGCAAATGATAATGAATTATATGTTTAATACGCATATGGTATGAAATGTTGGTGGCGCATTTGGCAAGGTGATAGTGCTAATGGTTATGCGATGATTAATTGAATTATGTGGTCGATATACATATGCTATATTTGGATAGATTGAATGTTGGTGGCGCATTTGACAAGGTAATGGGCGTTAATGGTTATGCGATTTTTTTTGAGTTATATAATAAGGAATTGGATATATGATGTGGAAAGTGCATTTGGCAAGTAACATGTGCAAATTCCAATGCAGAGTTAAATTAATGGTGTTAATTGAGAGTTGGTTGGCATGTACTGATGATTAAATGAATTGTGGGTGGAGGGGATGTACATTTATTTCACGTCACCTTTACCCCTCCTATTAGCCGCCACCCTAATCAGGCTATTGTTCGATCTTGTTGTTGTGGTTATGCTCTGAAATTTTTGCAGGGAAGAACCACCCAACCAACTCTTGTTTTAGGAATTCGATTATAGGTATGTCTTATTTTTTCCATTCGTGATTCTTCTTTGGTTACGAAATGATTATTGGCTCAGGTGTATGGTTTTTGTTTTTCCTAAGTGTTGCAACTGTGTGAAATTTGGGTTCTTGGAATGAAGAGTGGATGGTTCTTCCTGTAATAATTTTGAGTTCGTCGAGGTTATTGGTCTTCCTGGGTGATAGCTCCTTGTTATCATTGTTGGTTTATTTGGAGGGTTTTTGTTTAGTATTGGGTGGATAGCTATCTTCATGCACTTCCACTAAATCCAGTCTCTAGATTTCATGGGTTTATTGGTCGAAGGTTTTCTGCGTCACTATGTTTTGTTCACTTCGGCATTGGTTGATTTCACTGTTAAGGGTCACAAAATGGGTTCTCCTATTCTTAATCGGCTCTGTATTCACCTTCGTGTTGTGGTTGTTTGATCGAAGAGAAGAAGGGTTATACACTGCGTGCATTAAATAAACTTTTCTAGGATAAACTAGAGGCCTACCTTTTCAGTTATGGCCCTTGTCATGGATTTTTACCCATTCACGAGTGGGTCATGGTTCTTCCTATATGCACCATGGCCTCAAAGTTTTCACCATTACAAGGAGGGGTTCTAATCTCCCTGTGTTGACTACAGAACAAACCTTGGCCCTCCAGTCTAAATATTGATAGAGAAGACCAACCTAGCTTGTTGGTTTGATGACTTGGCTATGGTTGATTGGTGGTATAGTTGTCTACTTTTGATCACAGGCTTGATCGGTTTCTCATGTGACAGTCGTGTTGGTTGGTATATAGTCATTGACTCTATTATAATAGTGGTAAGCCCTACATTTCCAATTACACTTTCAAAGAACACAGTTACTCCCCTTATTTTAATAACTCAGTATTGTTAATGGAGAATGTATTTTCCTCTATTCGATTGGATGCGGGGGTATGCGTAGTTTCCACAACTTGTTAGGTTGATTGATTTTTTATGACAGTGGAGAATTGATGGTTGACACACAGTCACTAGTATTTGCACTAATTATTATTTGGATGATTAGTTGGTGTTGGTACAAATGCTTGATGTTGATCACGCATGTCGCATTGTGTGTATGGTGTTTTGAAAAAAAAAAATAATGGGCATGGTAATTGTGGTTTTCTTTGGGGTTGAATGACTATTGAAACAGATGAATGTAGAGAATATATCATTGCATCCTTATGTTTATTTGGTTGTATAAGCCCAATTTTTCACAACTTAGTTGATTACAGTGTGACTAAATTGAAATAATAGTGTATTAAATCAATGGCTCAACACGATGGGTTGAGTTATTATCGTGACTGTGTATTTGTTGTGTTAAGTAGAAATGTTCCATCGTGGTGTTTTGTTGGTTGTGCACTGTGTATAACATAGATGTTTTGGGTTTTCACACTCAGGGATACCCACAGGGTTTAAGCATGTTTTTTTGCAAACCAAGCATTTGTTGAGATAGGCTTGTTGTTGATACCTCGTCAGTTGGATAGGTTGTGTTAGCGCTCTGTAAATTTCCTAGAGGTTGAAAGAGAAGAAATCTACAAAGGCAACCTTATCCAACCGCTTTTAAAGCTGGGATCTAGCCCTTCCAACTTTAGAGAGGGATCTCTCTATATGATTTAGCTTTGTTTTTAATTTCAGGTATTAGGCTAGGTAAAGAAATTGTTGGTTTTGTTGTCAAAGAGTTTTTTAGATTGGTTGAGACAGTCTAAACATCCATTGGGATATGGGGTTTGTGTTAATCAGATAATAGATACAACCATAAATGACGAAGAAAAACTTCACAAGGCGAGATAATACACTCAGTGGATCTTTAGTAATTAAAGTGATGGACAGAAGAAAAGATAAGAAAAATAACTTCAACTAACAAGCAGTTAATAATTTCTTAATTGAAGGTATTAGAAGATAAACATTAAAATCTTTAGAATTGGAAACAGGGTATCAAAGATAAATCCTGCAACATTACGCTATTCATAAAGATTAGCTCCAGAAAACAAAATGATTACAGAGAAAGAAAAACATTCAACTTAGAAATTCAACATCACCAGTGAACATACGCAAGAATCCTGTAAAAGTGCCTCTTCTTTATTAATGGTTGATCTCTTCAAAAATAGTACAGCTTGATAGCAATAGGGTGTGCGAATCAACAACCCTCAATACCTCGAAAGATGAAGTATTTATAATTCAAATTACAAACGTTCCTGTCATAACTGATCAGGACGTGCTCATTCTATTTTTAGTCTAACTACTTTAACTAATTAAAAACTGTTTGATGACTCAGTACAACTGCATGAGGAATTTCTGGGGTAGGCCGTTGGAGAGGTGCCTTCACAACCTCTTATAACTAGACGGGTGACTGGATTGTGATAGCTCATCTGCTAATCTAATAGATCACAAAGTTCTTCCCATATGAGATGACTTGGCACTGTGACTTTAAGTAATCTTCGATACACTTCATCCATGTCTGTATACTTAGCAAATGTAGGCTTAATGATGAATATGTGTTTAATATCGTGTTGGATACTAATATCCAACTGCAGGGCATCCATGAATTCTTTTCCTGTGATGCTCCCTTGTATCCCTGCAAACTTGGAATTTTCCTTAGACACTTCAGCCAATCTCTTCTTGTAGTCAGGGAGTGTCATTAGTTTGTCATTAATGACCTTCAGACCAGGTAGGCCTTTCTTTTGGAGAGCATCTATCTTATTGAAGAACTTATGTACTCCTTGATCCATGACTTGAACCTTTTCCTCAAGCTGCAGCATTAGACTTCTCTTGGTTAAGACCCTTTTTACTTCAAGTATAGTCTTCGTTCTGTCCTCAATCTTTAGTTCTTCTAGTTCCTCTCTGGTCTTGGAATTCAGGAACCTGATGATCTCATTTGATTGTGCTGACATGTCTCCCAGCTCCACTCTAATTTTCTCAATGGCCTGTTTGCTTCTCTGGAGCAACTCATTTTGTTCAAACATGATTTGAATCATTGGCCAGATTTCATTGATGGACTTGGTGATATCTGTTCATACAATCTCTTTGACCTCAGCCAAAGTTTTCCCTGCCATTGTCTGCTTTTGGAGTTGCTATAACTCCTTCCTGATATGCTCATTTACTTGCTTTTCTTTGGATAGTCTTGTCTGGAAGGAAGTCTTGAGATCTTGGAGGTTCTCCACTTCTTTCTTAAGCCTGTTGATTTCTGTTTCTTGCAGGTTCATCTTCTCCATGGACTTGGCAAGGTCTGTTGTTCCTTCTGGGAGTGACACTGGTGTTGCAGATGGTATCGCTGTCACTGTTGTTGTGCTCACTCCTGCAATTGGGATAGCACTCAATGGAATGCCTTCCATTGGATTCATCTTCTCTTTCTCCTTTAGCAGTCTCTCCATCTCAGCCTCCATCTCTTTGAGCTGAGAATTCTGCTCCATGAGTAACTTTAGCATCTCATCCTTCTCACCTTCCTTTTCTGCTATCTCCTTTGCCTGTGAGTCCTCTGCGGGCGGGAGCTTCAACTGTTTTCTTAAGGATGCGATGTCATCATTTTTCTTTTTAATCATCTCTTCAGCAGCCTTGATGTTCGTAGGGTCATAACCGATCTTGAGGACCAACTCCTCCAACGTCTTGATTCTGTTGTCTTTCGCGAAAGATTATATTTTCTCCAGCTTGAGTTGTGTTTGAGCATTGTTCAAAGACACCTGAAACTTTGCCACAGAAGCTGAAGTGTGGGCCAATGTGTGAAAAACCATCTCTCCTATTTGTTTGTGCAGATCCATCTGATCTGTTGGATGCACGTCCTTCGCCTGGAATTCGAACGTGGCCCTTTGTAATCTGAGATCACCTTGGGATCCGGTACCTGTGCTTGGAGGTAGGCCATGTGCATCCTACCCTTTTCTGTGTCAAATGATGAAAGAAGCCTATGCTGAGCTGTAGACGACTGCTTCCGAAACTGGGCATAAGTACTGCTAGTGAGGGTCTGGTTCTTCTTCTTGATTAATTCATATTTTTTGAAAATGCCCAACTTGGGCCCAGTTTTTCTTGGCTGAGTATCCAGGGGGGAATCTGTGGATTTTTTTGGTATTGATGTTGTGATTGCTTTATGCTGGCTCGAACAGAAAGGTAGAATGATTGGCTTGACCCCTGTGGTAGCTACTGTGGTAGGTGGGACTTCTTGTTCTACTGTCGCGCTAGGCGTTGAAACTGCCTTTGGTCTCTTGGTGTGCATCTGGAACTCCTTTGATGACACCTCTGTTATAGGAGGAGACGACTCCTGTCGGGGCCTCTTCTCCTTGGGGACTTGAGGTGTGGTAGTGGGTTGCACACTCGTCGAGGGAACTTGAGGTTCCACTTCAACTTTTTGTTCCACGTCCATCAGAGTGTCGGGCACCCATACTGTCTTATTTGCAAATTTCTCGATCTCTGGCTTAGACTCATGAGCATACGGGACATTCTTATTTTTCACCCTCATTTCTGAAATGATCCGGCATGGATCATAGTGCCAGGTGAAACTCGTAAAGAATTTCATCTCCTTCAACTTCATATCTGCTTCTTCCCCTGCGCCTCGACTATTGCAGATGAAAGAACCAATCTGCCCCTTGATTCGCAATTGCTGCTTCTTCTTCAGGGAAACAAAGTGAAAGTCATCTGAATTCATTATCTACCTAATATATTCTAATGCAAAAATTCTTACCAGTACATATTTTGGCATCTTGTAGCGTGCCAATTCAAACCTGAAAACTCTGATCTCAGTGTGATTCTGATATAGGAACCAGTCTCTTGTCTTTGCATTGTCCGAGAGATGTAGAATTCTCTGGACCTCTTCATTTATTCGTGGCTCAGGCCTGCCACTCAGCATGCTTACCACTGGGTGGTAAACTAATCAATGAAAGCTTTGAAGTCGTATTCAGCAGAGTTACGCTTCAGAAGAGAAGTCCATGCTGTGACTGGCTAGGGACGTCCGTCTGCATCCATCTTCTGCATGGAGAAACTGAATTTGTCGGCTTGGAAGTAAACGAACATGTATGCTAGTATGGAAGAATATCTGAACATACCCTCTGTGCCAAAATTCACGAATTGTTCATGAATATTATCGGCCAAGAAGGTGCTGTAGTCGAATTGCGTTGTGGGCTTTTCATCGTTTGAGAAGATGGACAGAAAACCCAGGATGGGATCATCTACCCATTGGTCAGAATAGTAACCAAGCAGGGCACAAAGGGAAGAAATGATTTGATTTGCTTTGGTGGAGAAAAGTGAAGAAGGGTAAGGGGGATTTGTGGAAGGGAGTTGAGCGGAAGTGGAGAGGAAAAGCTCAAATATCTGAGCTCTTTGAGGGAAGGTCATTTTCTGATGTAACTCAGTGAGGATTTCTAAATTGAATGGGGACGCAGATTCAGCACAGGGAATTTTCATCATCTAGTCAATATCTTTGGGAGTGATGAAGAAGAGGATGTCTCCAGATGAAGAGAGGATGGACTTCTGGTCGGGGATGTAATGGGCTTGGCATTTGAGGGCGAATTCGGGGAAATGATGAATCTGGGGAAAGATATACAGGGGAAAATTGGACTCCCAGAGTCCAATTTCGTCACTCTGGTCCAGGAAAACCTCCCGGAGCAATGACTGAAGATCAGAAAAATCGAATTCGCAAATGGTATCTGCGAGCAATCGATCTTTATCAACCAAGAGAATTTTGTCCAGGTCGACAGGAGGAGGAAGAAAAGGATTCTCTTCTTCTTCCGCTTGTCTTGGCTTTGACACCATTTCAGCAACAGTGCCTGCAATAAACACGATGTTAGTGGGGTAGACTGGACTGTGGATGAAGGTGGCGGAATAGTAAAAATTTATGGCACGATGGACGAATAGTGAATGAAGAGGGTAAATGGTAGTTTTATTTAAAACTGGGGTCGGTTGGACGCGGGAAAATGGTCAGCATGACAACGGGTATATTATCCAATCTTTAATGGACAACAGGCCACTTGGGGGTGATATGGCAGGTGACGGTGGCCAAAACATATGGATGGTTGATGTGGCTGCTAGGGATTGGAGGTGATGGGAAGTGAAAGTCGCCATAAGGGGATGGTCATGAGTGGAAAGGGTAAAGGACTGACAACAGGGACTGACAGCAGTTATGGGATGGGACACGACCCAGGGAACAAGTGGGACAAGTGGAATCAGTGGAGGATGACGTCCATGAGTGACAGAGTTGTTAGATAGCATGTGTGGGATGGGACTTGAGGACCAATAAGCTAACACAACGTATGCCCAGGGGCCCGTCGAAGAGAAATATCTATTCCAAACCCCCCCCGCCTCGGTTAAAAGCAAGACACCGGGGGGGGTCCGAAATCCATTGTGATCCATTGATCTGAACGCTTGTTTCCTGGCCGCAGATCTGAGCGCGCTCTTTAATATCCATTTCGGACCCCCCCCCCCCCCCCNGGCCCCCCCCCCCCCTCCATTAAAGGCAGAACGGACGGGGGGGTCCAGAATCCAATGTGGACCATAGATTTAAGAACTCCATCCTTAGCCATCCAGATGAGCACCCGTGTTATTTCCGATTCCGGACCCCCCCCGATTAAAGGCAGAATGGTCGGGGGGGTCCGGAATGCGCCGTGAGCCGTAGATCTCAGTGTCGTGATCGAGACCGTTGATAAGTGCACGAAACATAGGCTGGGAGCAGAGAAATATGTACTAGGGGAAAAACTTAGGATATAAAGCATTTTTTGTGTTTTCCCAATTTTTCACATCTACACCACCAAGGGGACTTCATCTAAACGATTCTAAGGAAAAGGAGACATGGTGTAGCATTTTCATCAACCTGGTTTCATGGGTGCTGAAGCAAATCGAGCAACTAACCTACGTGCTAACCTATCTTCCTAGGACTATTAACCCAGATTAAACTATTGGGTTAAGAAATTACTCTACCTAAGGGCTATTTGACCAGGATTAGACAGTCTGGTCAGATTTATTCTCTATCTAATCCTAAGGGCTATCTGACCAGGATTAGACAGTCTGGTCAGATTTATTCACTAACCTAGCAACATTAAATTTAAAAGAACTTGGCCATGCTTGAAAGGTATGGCCAAGTTACTATTATTGCATGGGGATTTTCTTTCAATTCTTTTATGCCCTCTTTTCTTTTTCTTTTCTTTTTCTTTTTCTTTTTCTTTTTCTTTTTCCTTTTTTTTTTCTTTTTTTTTTCTTTTTTCAAATTATTTGCAGAATGAAAAATCAAATGCCAATAAAAGAACTAGATACAGATAATATCCAAGTCATCAGTTGATTCCCATAACTTATGGGGTGATAACAGGTTGCCTAGATTTTTACAGTCACATTAGATTGGTCTTACACAGTGATGGATTTACACTTGTATGATTGAATTATTCAACGCATATATTGTGTTGGAATGGTGGCTATTGTCTATTTAATTGTCAATTCATGTTTTAGCAATTTGATCTTGATTATTGGGTGTTGGCACAAGCTCAGACCCAAGGTTCAACGCTACAACAATGCACCAACAAAACCCTAACTACCGGCCCTTTCGGAAACATCTGCAAAGAAGATGAAGTCTCACCAGAGGTAGAGGCAGGGGTGGTTACAGGACTCAAATGTCTGGAACCTTAGCTAGGACACCAATCTCTAATTACATCACCTTACAGAGCACTTAACAGTTATAGTTCGTTAATATTCAACCTTAGTTTACAGTGCAGTTGATCCCTAACAAAAAACCAGTGCAATATTCACACAAATATAATAGATTCAAGTACTAAGCATACCAACATAGATCAGATCTAGTATTCATTCATATTATTCAGCACTAAGATATTACATTAGAGTATTTTAGCATATATCAGTGCACTACGTAGGATATGTGTGGTTCACCCCCACCCTGGGGCTATGTCCACCAACTCTTATTCTTTATTTCTTTATGTCAATATTCTACATGCACAAAGATTCAAAACCCTACTCTGCATAGTGTTGGTTGTGGAGACTGATTATCTTCCTGATTTAGAGGTCTTGTACTTTCAGTCGTGTTTATACCCCATGAAGTATTTACACCCCAGAAGTATGTACACTCTTCCACGCAGGGGAGTGCAGGGGGGGGTACACCCTCTGCGGGGTCCGGGGGGGCTATCCCCCCGGCTGGGGGGTCTGGGGGCAAGCAGGCCCCCAGTGGGGGTTCGGGGGTGAAGCCCCCGAAGCAAAAATTGCCTTGTAAAAGTATATTGTAATTTAATTGTAAATATGGACCGTTCATTATAAGGTCGCAGATCTAACGATAGATATTATGTTAGGGCTTTTTGCCCTAGAAGGCAACCCTCTTTATGATGGAAATGTATTGCGGCTATGTAGGTTGGCCAGTATTGTATTCTGAGAGACGAGACTATGAGAGAAAGAAGAGGAAGTTACAATGGGTTTTGTTGTAGGTTGTATCCCTTCATTTTGCTGGATAATAATAAAGAAAGGACCTGGAAATTTCTCTGGTGGACGTAGCCCACACTGGGCGAACCACGTAAATCTGTGTCTCTCTTGTATTGTGTATCTTCTGTGTTTTATTTCCACATTTGTTTGATTTTATTGCTCTACGGTCCTGTTTTTCTAACAAGTGGTATCAGATCATAAGGTAACTCGCAGGAAAAGAGGGTTCCTGGTTCAAGTGGGAGCAATGTCGGAAGATGGAAAGTTTAGGGTCGAGAAATTTAATGGCCAAAACTATGAGTTATGGAAGATGCAGATGGAAGATTATTTATATCAGAAGGATATATTCCTACCATTGAGCGGAGTAGCAAAGAAGCCGACGGCCATGAAGGATGAAGAATGGGAGATTTTTGACAAAAAGGCTCTAGGAACGATACGGTTGAGCCTGGCAGCGTCAGTGGCTTTCAATATCTCGAAAGAAAAGACAACGAAGGGTTTGATGGATGCGTTGGCCAAATTTTATGAAAAACCCTCGGCATCCAATAAGGTATTTCTAATGAAGAGATTATTTAATATGAAGATGTCGGAAGGTGGGTTTGTTGCAGATCATTTAAATGAATTTAATACGGTTACTAATCAACTAAGTTCTGTAAAATTGGACTTTGATGATGAGGTTAGGGATCTTCTAATATTGTGCTCATTGACAGAAAGCTGGAATGGATTGGTCATGGTTGTAAGTAACTCTATCTCTAGTTCAAATACTTTAAAATTTGATGATGTTGTTGGTGTTATCCTTAGTGAGGAAATGCGACGGAAAAGCACAGGTGAGACATCAGGTGATGTGTTGAAAGGGCATATCCAAATCCAGACTTGGAAAGATAGAGTTTTGGAATTGTGGGAAGAAAGGACATATAAAGAAAGACTACAGAGCTCCAAAGAAACAAAGATATGGATAGCAGGAAAGAAATCAGGAAGCAAATGTAATAGGTGATGTGTTACAAGATGCTTTGATTCTTTCTGTAGATAATATTTCTGAGTCTTG
>ML809869.1:175235-193036 GCA_009831015.1 Picea engelmannii
TGCTCAGTTTCAGTTGGTCTTCAAGAATGAAGATGAAGATGAGAAATTTTCTAGGTCCAAGAAGGTTCAGAGTCCAGCATATACAACAGCAGTGGAGTTGTTGAGATCAGTCTCCAAGTGGGAGATTGTTGGTTGTGGAGCCTAATTATTTTCCTGATTTAGAGGTCTTGTACTTTCAGCCATGTTTATACCCCATGAAGTATTTACACCCCAGAAGTATGTACACTCTTCCATGCGAGGGAGTGCAGAGGGGGGTTACCCCCTCTGTGGGGTCTAGAGGGGCTATCCCCCCGGCTAGGGAGTCTGGGGGCAAGCGGGCCCCCAGTGGGGGTTTGGGGGCAACGCCCCCAAAGAAAAATTTGCCTTGTAAAAGTATATTGTAATTTCATTGTAAATCTGGATCGTTCATTATAAGGTCGCAGATCTAACGATAGAGATTATGTTAGGGTTTTTTTCCCTAGAAGGAAACCCTCTTTTATGAGGGAAATGTATTGCGGCTATGTAGGTTGGCCAGTATTGTATTCTGAGAGAGGAGACTGTGAGAGAAAGAAGAGGAAGTTACAGTAGGTTTTGTTGTAGGTTGCATCCCTTCATTTTGCTGGATAATAATAAAGAAAGGACCTAGAAATTTCTCTGGTGGACATAGCCCACACTGGGTGAACCACGTAAATCTATGTCTCTCTTGTATTGTTTACCTTCTGTGTTTTATTTCCGCATTTGTTTTATTTTATTTCTCTGCGGTCCTGTTTTTCTAACACACAGGAAATGAGATCTATGCACACTTCGCCAAATCCTCCTTCGTCGGGCTAGGTTACAGCACTAATCCTTTTCACAGTCTCTTAAAATCATTTTCACTTAGCTCTGCAAGCATTACACAGTATGCACCAAGTGCTCAAAAACCCTTTGCACTTAGCTCACTAGCACTAAGACTTTTATTCAATACTCATCTTCTATTATTTACATCGCCTAGATTTCTATTTATACATTACAATAAGGGCCTAAACATTCGTAAACCCATGGGTCAACATCCCCATACCCATTACATAAGCCCAAAACCCAAAAATCCCTAAAAAGCGGTTGAAATCCTGCGATCTCTACTTCAACTTGTGCTTCACCTTTGATAGCCTATCGAAGTCCCAATAATAGATCGATCATGACCAAGGATCCTCAAAACTTGGTCAAGGGCCAACAGGCCCCCAAAACTCACATGTGATGCATCCCGGGTCACTCTGATCTGGGTAGTTCTGCTTCAAAGGCCTCGATCTTCGCTCGAGCTTCTTTGACATGTCGTTGCGCCATGGTATCCTACTTGGTGAACTATTAGATAACTGCTTCTTTGACTTGTCCCTCTAATCATTGTTCAACTATGGTGACAACTTAATCCAGTTCTACTCCTCAGCCTTACATCTTTGCGAACAAATGGAAAGCCTCGTCCTGTATAGGTTGGAGCCTCTAATTCACTTCCACGACTTTGCTCTGAATGGTGTGGACCTGATGTTGAGCAGTGCATTATTCTTGGGATCGCTTCATCATCTCAACTTTTGACAGGGGCTTCAACTGCACCTGTACTATTTATACTTGTTGTTTTGCCTCCTAGAGTTGTGACTCCAGTGCCTTCAATTCAATATCCTCAGTGAGTCACTCATAAGTCTAGGCACTGCGATCACTTATTTGTTTACATTCCAAGGTGAGGGCCTTGATTCTCTCAACTATGCTTCGAGTAGTTTCTTCTCTTTGATCTCGCACATCATTTGGAGTGTTGGGCACTGTTCGAAGCTCTAAGTCTGCTATTCTTTGTTGAAGCTATTGGATAGCTTGTGTGAGCTGCACTACTTGATGTGCTACTTGATGCTCTAAGCCCATCATAGAGAGAAGTGCTTTGTCGACTGCTTCTTTGACTCCAAGTTGCTCTATGAGAAACTGTTATTTTTCTTTCTTGACCTGCGTCGTCTCTTCTTCAAACTTGGTTTGAAGGTCATCCTTCTCCTTTTGTGCAACCCGATGTTTTTCTACCATTTCATCTTGGGCTTGTTTCAGGGCCTCTGTGGCCTGGTCTTTCTCTTCTTATTCTTAACGAAGGTGATCTTCAGTCGCATCATCTAGTCTTCAAAGTTGGGCAGGTTCATCTCCCAACTCTGGTTCTTTTGATGGTGGGGATGCAGTGGATATTGTGCGGATGGATTGGAGGGCCTATTGTACCCCTCTTAGTTCAACCTTGATTTTGTCAAACATCTCCTCCTGCTTGGCTTCATGTTTCTGCAAGACGTCCTGTGAGGCGTCTGCTATAGCTGCGATGATGAAGTCAAAGTCATATACAATGACCACAGTCTGCATCTTAGTCAACGTGGCTTTGGATTTATTTCGGGAAGTGGGTTTCATGGGAGAAACCTTCATTTTCATTAAGGGATCAGCCTCATCAATAGGATCTCTAGGTGGAGTTACTTCACCCTACTTCTACTGATCTTATTTGTCGTTGGTCTCTTCTTGATCTACTTTGTCATCACCCCCTCGACCAGGTGATACTGAAGAAGTTCATTACGATGTGGTGCTCAGGTTTTTGACCTCTTCGGTCTTATTCCTTCTGCTGGGTCCAGAAGTATCCTTTTCTTCATGAGTGGTCTCAAGGCTGTCGATTAGTTCAGGGTCTAACATTTTTGTGAGGTTAGTAGGGATAAGGAGGTATGCAGACCAGTCCTTGGTTATCTCTTCAAGGTCCTACTCTGTGAGCTTGTAGTATGATTGAAGCTCTTATTTATGCTCATCTTCATGCACAGTGATATAAATGAAGTGTTGATCTACCTGGAACTTCATGAGGGTTTGGAACCAATGCACAGTGTTCAGCGTCATGCAAGGGAAAGCTCTGATAGCCCTCTTTAACTAGAGATAGTATGTGTGGAATACTACATTTGACTGTCATTATTTTCCCATATCACTCGAGTATGAGAGTGTGGTGAACTTTGCAGCGAGCGGCTTGAATGGCTCAATGTCTGGGAACATCACACCTTCCGACATTTCCCAAATTGTAAATGCAATGAGGATCAGGAGATAGCTAAAGTGGAACTCAATATATCCCTTATTCTGAGCTTCACAATAGTCTAATTCTAGTTGGTTGACCAAGTACTTCGGCCAGTTCATCTGGAGTCCTTATACACATTTCCTTGTGAGGTCAACAATGAGCCCTATGACTTGTGTAGGTCAGTTCTTCCTCACTAGCTTTCCTGCGATCAGCTGGAAAGACATGTGTACTACACCATTCTAGATGGAGGCTACCTTGTAGCCTCACATCCCCTTTTATACATCACCATAAGTATCCTTGATTCTCTATGCTACGGCGTGGTCTGAAGCCTTCCCTAGGTAGAAGTATTGTGGATCGGGTCCCTGCATGCTCAATCCGATGATCCTATGGATCAGTGTCATATCGATCATGATGCGTCTATCTAGCCATAGGTAGCCGACGTGGTAACATAAGAGCAGGATCTTAACACACGCATTAACCTCCTAGTGCCTTCCAAAATGTGGAATCTTCATCACATTCAAGAGGGTGGTCTACGTGAGGTTCATAGTCCATGGTTGGGGGATGATTTTTGAGTTCTTCCCCTTCATCCTAGTAAAGTACTTGTAAGGAGAAAGCATGTTATAATTCTTGCGGTCTCCTAGGTTGAAGTCGTTGAACTTCAACATTGCAATCTTATCTTGTTGCATCCTAACTATACGTATCCCCTTCGGGAGGTATGCAGTAACCAAGGTGTAATCAAAATCTCTCTGGACACTATCATGACTCACCGCGCTGGCCAAAGGTGGGATGTAGTTGGGTAGGATGGTCGTGATTAGCTTCACATTTTCCAAGTCATCTCGGTGCTTGGTTCTCTTTTTTGCTACAACTCAGGATGGTCTGGATCCACGAGCAGTCGACGAAGAGGCTTGCACTCCCCTCATTGAAGAAGCTTGAATTCCTGCAGACCTCACTTTCTCAGCCATGAGGTCAATTAGAAATTCTTTGACGGATTTCTCTAAAGCACTGAGCCCATATGACATGCATGCTCATGTCGGATAACCTGGGTGGATGGATGAGTTCTCAAAGCAATAAAATCGGTGTCAATCTTACTAAACAAAACACGGTAGAAATGAGTTGGCTAGGATACACTTTGAAAAAGTGTTTTCTGTGAAACTGTTAATGTACTAAGTAGGCAACGGTGTAATAGACCTCTCCAACAGATGAGAGGCCTTCATCAATGTAGTTTTTTCCATTGTGGCGCAGTCCAAACGGTCTGATGGCGAGATTTCTGGCCATAAATGCCGTTCTATCCATTTGGGGTGTCGTTCTAATGGTTATAATTCCTTAAACAACTATATTGCTTCTCCATGGCAAAGTGCCATCTTGTGTTGTTCTGATATCTCGGTGAAGTTCCAGTTTTGCAAATTTTCCTTCTGTGAAGTTCCCTTTGGAACCTTATGTAAATTTTCAATCTTTGCTCTCTTCTTACCGAGTTTTCTAGCCTTCTTCTCAGTGATCTTCATCTCGGTTTTCCTCTTTCCATTATGATTCTTGTCTTCTTTTGCCATAGTAACTTCGCATTGTTGATATTCTTTCATAGGATTACAGAGTAATATTGCTTCTCTATCTGGGGTAGGTGCTCTACTTGTCTGTGAATATTCTTCTATTCTTTCAACTTCGACATCCAAGTTTCTGGTTCTAAATAGCTTCGATCTGTTCTCCTGTTCTTTAATCAAGTGTGTTAACCTCCTAGTCATGAAATCTTTTAATTCTTTCTTCTTCTGCTCCAATACTTCCTCTTCTTTTCTTCTGGCCTGATCCTTTTCAATCCAGGGTTTTCCTATTAAGGTAGAAAATGGGGCGTTGTTCTCGATAAATTTAACAACCTCAAAATATTCCTCTGTCAAAGTTCCATGAGCACTCATAGGTATCTGGGTGAGCCTTCCACATAGGGTTATCAGATTTCCTCTAAATAATCCTATTCCTCCCAATGAAAGAATCATAGCAGGATTTCCTAAAATTTCCCAAGTTCTTTCTGTTATGATATTAACCTGTGTCTCCTCATCCAGAACACAGTCAATGTCTAAGTCTCCTATTCTTTCTTCTATGCATTCTTTTTCTTTGAAGATCTCGAATAAGTTGATATTATTTTGATCATTCAGGGTTTCTTTCATCTGTAGCAATACATTCTTTGATTTTTTCTGGGATTCTTCCATGGTCTCAATGTCTTGACCTTTCTTAGGGTCTTCTTGTCCCATATTCATTCTTTCAAGCTAACAAATCATTCTAGGGAAATCCAAAACTTCATGTTCCATAGCATTGCAACAAAGACAACTAGGTCTTCTACTAGGGCATTCCTTAGCAAGATTTCCTGATCTTCTGCAACTGTAACAAAGGGTTAATTCTCATTTTCTTTTAAATGATCCCCAACCTTTCCTGTACTGTACACTAGGAACATAGTAGGTAACCTACAAAAAACTATTTCTAGGATCCTTCATCCATTTGTTAGTCCAAACATTCTTTCTATGCATAGGAATAGCATATCTTTCACTATTCTTATCAAATCTACTCATATCAAATCTTCTTTCTTTTAGTTGTTCCCTACTTTTCAAGCTAGGGTAAAATTTATCAAACATACCTAGATTCATAATTTTGAAACAAAAAATTCCACTTATCTTACCTTTAACAAAGCACGGAGATTTAAGATATTACCTCTTTAACCAAATATTCTTACTTTATTTTTATCAGAGCACATATATTTCAGGTCTTACCTCTTTTCTTTGGATATGAATTTTATTCTTAGTACAGAGCAATAGATCTACGCACAGATCTTTCTTTTCTTCAGTTCCCAACAATCACAGTTTCAGGTCCCAACAACAGAACCATTTGTTGGCACAGGGGCAGACCCAGGGTTCAACGCTACAACAGTGCACCAACAAAACCCTAACTACCTGCCCTTTTGGAAACACCTGCAAAGTAGATGAAGTCTCACCTAAGGTAGAGGCAGGGGTGGTTACAGGACTCAGATGTATGCAACCTTAGATGGGACACCGATCTCTGATTACATCACCTTACAAAGAAATTAATAGTTACAGTTCATTAATATTTATCCTTAGTTCAAAGTGCAGCTAATACCTAACAACATATCAATGCAATATTCACACAAATCTAATATATTCAAGCACTAAGCATACCAACATAGATCAGATCTAGTATTCATTTATATTATTCAGCACTAAGCTATCACATTAGATTCTTTTAGCATATATCAATGCACTAAGAATTTAATCATATAGACAATAGAACAACCATAAAGCACATAGCAACCACAACGTAGTATATACATGGTTCACCCCCACACTGGGGCTACATCCACCAACTCTTTTTCTCTATTTCTTTATGTCAATCTTCTACATGCACAGAGCTTCAAAACCCTACTTCGCATAGAACATGAGATCTGTGCGCACTTCGCTAGATCCTCCTTCCCCGAGCTAGGTTACATCACTAAGCCTTTTCAAAGTCTCTTAAAATCACTTTCACTTAGCTCTACAAACATTACACAGTATGCACCAAGCGCTCAAAAACCCTTTGCACTTAACTCACTAGCACTAAACCTTTTATTCACTTCTCATCTTCTACTATTTACATCGCCTATATTTCTATTTATGCATTACCAAAAGAGCCTAAACATGGGTAAACCCATGGGATGACATCCCCATACCTGTTACATCAGATCAAAACCCAAAAATCCCTAAAAAGGGGTCGAGATCTCGTGATCTCTTCTTCGACTTGTGCTTTGCCTTCGACAGCCTGTCGAAGTCCCAAAAATAGGTCGATCGTGACCAAGGATCCTCAAAACTTGGTCAAGGGCCAACATTGGGTGACTGCCTATATTTATTTAATGAATTTCATTGCATTCAAAATGACATACCCGATGGCAGTGATACTGTGACTTCATTATTATTTTTGGAAATAGGAATTGGAATATATGGGAAGTGGTTGATTTTTATGGTTTACAGATTGGAAATGGGTATTGTTCAAAAAATCTTATAAAATGAAAAGAATGTAAATGAAAGGAACATAACCCCTTACAAACTATGTGGAATACATATTGTCTTGTGGTGACGTCGTGTTTGATATTTGATTATGAACAAAGAACTGGTTAAATGCACATAAATTGTTATTTGAATGTTGATACATCTCTTTTCGCAGAATGTTTTGTGGATCACTTAATTAATTTCATGAAAAGTAGTAATCTTTCTTCCCTTACATGATTTAATTTTCCGCTAATTACAAATCCCATCACCTTCCCATTTCATTTTTTCACTCCATGTTCTGAGATTGATTACAGCCAAGAGAAGTTCGGTGTTAAGGCAATTGGAAGTGGTAGTGTCTTGTGTGGATTGCAGTGATGTTTTATTGGTTTTATTTTCAGTTGATTGTTGTTATCATTGACAAGTGACCATGTCCTTTCCCCCTCATTATATCATATTTTCTCTCAATACAACCCCCTCACATATCCCAGAACCCTTTTTCACCCCCTGCTCATTGATTAACAGTAAAATAATTTGTATGGATTGGATTGCATGAGTTTGATACATTGTTGAGACAAATTTATTTCATATTTTTAAGAGTTGTCATGTATGGTTATTTAAAAGACTAGTTTCTAATTGATCACACACGTGGGATGAGTTTTTTCAGTCGAGGTAGCCATGGACGAGGAAATAGAGGTAGAGGTAATTGGAACTGAGGCCCAAGAAGGCCCCGTTTCTCCATACATTTTGACGCTGATTCACAAGAGCATCAAATCTGTGTCTTCCCGGATGCATTTGACGGATAATTGTTCCCACGTGATCAATGATATTAGGCCTAAAGGCTCTGCATAGCCAAAGGCAAATACAGGAAAATCAAGAGGTGACAACAACAATCAAGAGGTGATAGTAGCAATCAAGGAATGGTTGCATCACAGACTGGGAAATATGGATTTTGAGTTTTTATTATATCTATTGTTTTATGACAGTTGACTCAGGGATCTTTAGACAAGATGTTTATTTTGGATATATGAGTATTATTTTTGAAATAATTTCAAATTTCATGAGTTTAAATTACCAAAATTGAATATGTTGATGGGAGACACAAGGCGGTGTGTTTTTCTTAACTAATGGTTATGTTATGATTGGTATGATTGTTATGATTGTTATGAACTAAAGGGAGTCACAAGGGGTCCCACCTACTAGTTATTATTTATTTATGACCCTTATTATAATTATTACTCTTCCCCCTAACTAAAGTTAGTTGAGTCTTTTAATTAACTTAACTAATGAGTTGGTTCAACTACTTCAACCAATTCTAATTTGCTAAAAGAAAAAGGAAAGGGGGGAACAAGAGAGGAGAGAAGTAGAAGCATGCTAAGGTTTGATCTTTGAGTTTATGTTGAGATACTTCAGTTTTCATTCATTCATATATTCATCACAAACCTAATTCTCTTTTATGATAGTAGGGTCTTATTGTAGACAACAATATTCAGGGATGAATCAAATCATTTAGACACTTGTTTTTCAGAGGTGTTGACCTATCTTTGATAGTCTATGTAGACTTGTCTATTTGTGAATTAGTTTTCATGATTGATAAAGGCTATTGTGCAGAGTCGAGTGGGAAGAAATCTATGGAAATCTGATCCAGCTTTTAGAGTTCAGTTTTGGTTTTATATCAGAGGTTTTTTTGTATGTTCCATCGGGGATGTCTAAGTTTGACTTTGGTCCAAGATTTATGTATGATATTTTGTAAAGAAAATTACTCTTGGTGAAATGGAATGAAATAAAGGATTGTTTTATGTCTCATCTGTCTTGATTATCATCTTGGTGTCTTTCCTTATGTTTTTACATTTATTTCAGCAACTGTTATATTCAGAAAATTACATAAAAAGTGAATTTCCAGCAAGCTTTTTGTTGATAAAATACTAGCCTAAGCACTCGTAATTAATACTTGTGAGTTAGGATGTTATTTTTGTTGGCTATAAACATAGGGTGATATTCCCGTCTACTTTTCTTTAGCCAAGTAATGTCTGAAAATGCTTGAGTAAGATCATTTCATATCTTTTCTCTCAACATTTATTTGGTGACCATACTGAGGAGATCCTTGATATATTTCCAATTAAATTTTATACTCGATTTTCATCGATACATATTTCTTTTTATGATATTGATTCTTTGACTATTTTTCTTTTAATGATTGTTCTTGTTGCGAGGCAGCCCAATCTTGAGCCCAGACTCCAAGACCAGACCAACATATCTTTGAACTTATTTCATTCTATTTTAGACACTGTCAGGACTCGTGCTGAGATTAACCATTCTTGGACAACAATTGAACGAGATATTAGTGTTCAAGAACAATTGGAAGCTAGACGTAGGCACCTAGAAATCAACAGTAACCTTTTGTTTCTTTAGTTTTGGCCTTTCTTTCATGTCCTTATATTCTCATGCTTCTAGAAGAATAAGAGGATTGTCACCTAAAATCAATCCTATAGTTGAAATAGGAATAAGAAACTTAGTGTTATCTATCCAACAAAGTGCTCTAAGGAGGACTTTATCTAATTCATCCAACTCGTATTTCTTTCCCTCACCTATCACCCACAAGATGGCATCTAGTGGAGGCTCTGGTGGCACTGGAAGTGCTTCATATTATTAATCTTCATCATCATCAGTGATTGGTAGCTTATATAGCCACCATATCCCTGTCCAATCCACCACAAATCCCTCCAAAGTCATAAGAAAGTATGGAATTTTTCAATTTGAAGAAGACGCCACAACCACACTGTGGCATGTGTCTTCTCCTCTTACCTTAGCACCTGGGACTCACCCACTTCCAAAGTTTAAAGAGAACCTTCCTAAGTTTTCGGGGAACAAAATTGTTAGTACCAATGAACACCTTGTGTCATTTTCTAATGCTTTTCATAACAAAGGGGCCAATGACAGTGACACCTGCATCCGCTTTTTCATTAATTCATTGGAAGGAAAGGTTGTGATTGACTTCTTTGACCTTCTTCCTAAGATCCTATCTACTTGGGAGGAGTTAATCTATTGGTTCCGATCCACTTATGGGCAATCTAAAATCTCTGCCAAGAAGTTAAGGGAATACAATAACATCACTTATAAATATGGTGAGACCATCAAGTCTTTCAACTTGTGTTTCACCAAGTTGTACAATCAAATCCTTGAACTTATCCTCCCTCAGAACCAAGCCACTTTCATGCATTAATACAATGCATTGCCTTCCCCTTACCGTCATAGGCTTGAGGAAAAATCCATTGATAGTCTTGGTTCTTCTCTGCACACTTGCTCAGAGTATTAAGAACAACTTGAAAGAATTGTTCTTCCCTAGGGAGAATCCGTTAGACAGACAGACATGTCCGCTCTCTTACAGCTAGTACAATATGTTATTGCATAGTTTGTAGCTAGGATAAAAGGATATAAAGTAGAGGGCCAAACTGGCGTAACAGTAACCTATCCCACCCAATGTCACCACGATGGGAAGGTTCTTTCTCTTTAGGGAGGTGAGGCCCAGGGGAGACTTCGCCAGTGACTTGGGGTTTTGAAGAGGATAAAGGATACTCATATAATGATAGGTTTCCCCCTTTACAGATCACAACTAGAACAGATAGTCCAACTTATATCGAACAAAGATAACCAAGTAGAATCACTGCCTGAGAACAAAGCAACAATAAACTGATATATCCAGGCTTTGGTTAGTACTTCATATCTATTAAAGACTATTTGATATTCAATATAATAAATTTGAAAGTAAATGTTGAGGAAGTTATCCAGGTGGATATCGGTGGCCACCCACCTTTTTCGCCTGGCTCAAAACATTTTTCTGGCAATTTTGGCAATTTACTATTTTTAGCAGGTTTTAACTTCTGGGGCCATTTTGAGGGCCTAAATGAAGGTTTTTCGGGATCAAGGTTCTCAATGATAGCTAAAGGAATGATTGAGCACCCAAAATGACTCTCCTCGGTGATACCTTTCCAACGAGATATCATACACCTAAAATGGAGATCGTATGCAAAATTTATGACCCTGGGAAGTTGATGTACTAACTTACCCAAATGAGGCCCACATGACTTTTGGTGCTTCATCTCCTAGGGTTAGGTTTTTGGATTTCTGGGGTTTTTGGCATTCCTTTTTATTGTAAAGAGGCCTTCAGAGCCTCATTTTAATCATTTTCTTGCGAATGCGAGGAGCCGTCCCATATCTTCTTAGAGATAAGCTACCACCATTCTAGTGAGTCTTTCACTCTGTATTTTTACAGTCTATGTACATTTCTTTCACTAATATAAATTGTGTATCACTGTATATCTGTGTTTATGGTTGCATATCTGATACATTTATGTTATATTATTGAATATTTTTGATATCTCTATGAATTTCTTTATTATATCTCCGATCTCATTTCATGCCGAAAATAATCCAGATCATGAAGTCAATGTTTACCAAATAGCAATAAAATAATGTCACTTCACCAATAGATACTAGAAAAATATGGCATTCAATGTAATAAACCAACACTTTGCTCAATTTATGCCTAAAAAGATATTCAATTATGCACAAGATGAAACGTTGTTGTAATAAAGATGAAATATCCAATAATGACGTCAACAACTTAGGGATAGTAGGGTTAGCTAGAGTTAGGGTTAGTATAGTTAGGGTTTCAATTCAAAGATTTGAGAGAGTTTAGATCAAGTTCTAATTCAATGTTTCAGGTCTTAGATGAGTTCCTTATGGTTTAATGGAGTCATAAGTGAAGGACGCACAGGTTGGAGGCAAGATTTCAAGGGCTAGAGGGAAACATTTTGAAGTGATGCTAAGGCAAGGCCTCAAAATCAGAACCCTAGGGGAGAGAGGCTCACTCCGGTGTTGTTAAAGCAAGGCCTCGTGCTCTCTCCTCCTTCCCGAAAAACGAGTAGCTCAACACTAACAAAATATAACCAAAACAAGAGGGTTTGATGAGGGAGGTATTGCTAAAGCAAGGCCTTTCATCAAAACCTAGAAAGAGTATGGCCCTAGTGTAGTAAACCTAGGCCAAGGACATCTCACTCTTCTTGGCTTCAGAATAGTACAACTAGCAATGGGGAGATGAAATAGGAGTGTAGCTAAGGCTAGGGTCTTTTTTTCCTCAACAATGTTTTAAGGTTTCTCTATCAGGGGACATAAGACAATGACCTACTTGTGTGCTTGTCCCCTAGGGTTTTGATTCATCAATATTTATAAACAAATGCAATAAATTTAACTACAAACATTCATTTAAGAAGTTTTGCAAAAAAATACTTACAAATCACCAAGAAATGACCATGCAAACCCTAGTTGTAACACATTCCTTCAAGAGAAACACCATAAATGCCAAAACTATCTTCCTTCAACAAGTGTGCATCACTTAATTAAGCCAAAGACCCAAGATAGGGTGCCAAAATCAGACCTCACTAATGAGTGAGTAAGTTGTGATGATAAAATGAGAGTGAAAATACCTCATTTATACAAAACCTTGACCTAATTTTACATTTTAGGTCAAGTAAAAAGGCCGACAAGGCCAAATTATCAAAATCATATTGTTTTACATTAAATTGTCAAATTAAAACACTAATTGAGCTAAAAAGAGATAAGAATCCCCTCTCAGGGAGGTGTTGGCCTCTTCTAGGGAAAATGGGGCATCCTGGAGAAAAACGTTAGCCCTCCTTGGGCTTCTCCAACCTACCACACGTGCCAATACTGCCTAGTTTGCCTCCCAAAATGTCATTACTACTGGATGACATCATGGCCATGATGGGTGACATCCTAGACCTTCCAAAGCCAACGTTCCACTGAAAAAGGGAAAATACCCCTAGGTCAAGCTCTATCGGGGTGCCTCTGGTGGGACATCCTCTTCTTCTCTGGTGCAAAGACTCTGATCAACCTCTGTCTTGTCTCTACCCCCTGATGGGGTCTCAACATCCATCTAGTGATCTCTTCAGCCCCATGGAGGTCCGAACTGATCATCTCCCCATGTGTACCAGTCCAAATGGTACCTGTCCATCGGGTATGGTCCTGCACATCAAAGGCTATGCCCTCCATGGGCTCATCAGTCACAAGGATCATATCAATATCAATCACATTTCATCATTAATATTATTAAACACATGCATAAAATCCCTAATACATCAATCAATATCTCAAAGACGTTACACAAGCCTGCAATACAAGTTTGGGGAAAAGGACAAGGCTTCCTATTGGGCTAGTGTCCAAAGAAAAAGGAAAGTTCCCAGAGAGGCCTCATCCATGCCATGTAAGTGGATGATGTGGTCAGGGGATGTCCAAGCATGTGGGTGTAGTAAGGGCCAAGGATGCAACATGTTACCTGTGGGTGCCTTTATAGAAGGTGAGTTGTCCCTATCATGGATGCATTTTTTCCAAACCCATTCTTTCCTTTATTCTTTTTTATTCTTTTATTTGCTTCTTTTTTTTTGTTCAAAATCTAATCAGGGGACACTATCTTGGCATGGTACCAGAGATGACAATGTCACCCATGAGTACTTTCACAGAGATGAGAAGGTTGGCTCATTATGAGACCCTCTTTCCCTTGTCCATGCAACCAAGAATCACTTCCTTGGTGTGGTAACCATCTGGTTTCAGTGTCATATTGCTAGGTACCCATGGACATAATAGGTTGGCTCATGATGAGACCCCCTATCCTCTGATTAGGTCTTGTTTTATTATTTTTTTGGGTCCCTCTTGTTTCTTGCTGAGAAGCCTTTTATTTCTTTCTTGGGGATCCCTGGGCGAAGCATCTCAAGGTTTATTCTTAGGCTTTTATATTTTACCAGCTTGCTTTTACCTTCTGGACCTTTAGCCCCTTCTTCCCACAAGGTAAGGTTCAGTCCTAAAATAGTTCAACCCAATGCCTAGACAAGGGGAATGGGATAGGTGAGTGGGAAACAAGATGTATGAGTGGTTCTATGATAGGAGTAGACGATGGATTTTCATAAATCCCCCCAGTGTAAAACCAAAACCTACAGACACAGGATTTCTAGGGCACCCTGTCAACCCCCCCAAACATGGTCAAGTGGGAAAATGTAATATCCAATCATTTGTTAGAGACAAAAGGAATCATATGCATATATTTAAAGGTTTCAATGATCAAAAGTGACACATACCATGATACCTGGACCAATTACCTCATGGAGTAAGAACCTCTTCTGATACAGGACCAAGTCGATGGTGATGGATGTTGCTATTTCTATCAAGACAAAGACAATGGAAGAATAAAAGGTGGTCCCTCCAGGGCCATGCTTAGGTCAATCATACTCTTGGTACTCCATGTCTATAACCTGTGGGTCTCGAGACATGATCGTCTAGCTATCCCTAAAAAGTGGGGATAACATCTGGCTCCAACTCAGGGACATGTGCTCAATGTAGAGTGCATGAGAACCTTAGCATCTCTGGCATAACCTGCAGACCTTCTCAATCTCGATAGAAGTATCAGTAACAAAATTGGGGTAGTAATTCCAGCCCAACATACATATAGATATATATACTAAAATAAAACAATCAACATGTGAATGTAAAGCAAAGTACCTACCTTTACTTACCTGTTGGATGGATGTTCGATGTAGTCAAATGACCAGTGTAGCCAATCCAACAATGTCCCATGATACCTTCCTTTGTGCTTCATCATAAGCCAAAATAGTGATAAATCAAGCACAAAAATGTCATGAGTTAGAGTATATATCATATCATTGGAAATCTAAAAGTCTAACTCATGGAGGCGGGTGGGAGGGATAAAATCCTGCCAAGTCCATATCTGAGGAAAGCACTCAATCCACCTCTTAAAAGGGTCATAAAAATTCCAAGGTTCATAACACTGACTCTGAGGGTTGGTAAACTGTCTACCTGGGACGTCTTCGCACTCTGGAGCTCCGGAAGGAATTGACAAAGATTTATCAGAGGATTGGCAAGCTCTCAAGGAAAGGTTGAAACACTGAGAAGATAGTATTGAACTCGTAGTTTTCAACCAGCCCTTGAATTCTAGGGTTTGCCTCAAAGGAAACTCAATGTAAAATACATACTTCCCAACTATACCTTCAATGAAACAATGAGGCAAAGTAATAACACTTAGCTGGAGAAAAAGGTCATGAGAATCCTTCTTTAGGCAAACAATGTTTTTACTCCTATCAAAATCCGAGCATTGTGGCGGTTGATAATCAGCTTCATAGGGTAAATATAAGTTCTCAGAGGAGTACTCATCAAATTCCTCAAGGTAAGATCGAAAATCATCAGGCAAATACTGTACTTGGTCAACCTTGGGTGTTTGGGGAGAGTTAGTAAAAATCTCATCTCCCTGTCGCCATTGGTCAAGAGCTTGTTGTGATATTTGCAAAGGCAACACTCGGATATGAATCTTTATGTCATAGATGGGATTCATATCATAACTAACTTCATCCCACCTACGTCTCCCAACATGTATGAACTCGTCAAAATCAGCTATCTCAGTATTAGTATCATAACATGGAGGAGTCAAAACATCCAATACTTCTCTACTCTCTATATCATAAGGTAAAGAATCATTGAAAACTTGGAAGGGAGAATAATTTACCTTTCTTAATCCTTCCTATGCAAGAGCTTCAAGTATTTTGATAGCTTCATCAAGTGGAAGATATGCCTCTACATCTTCAGTCTTGAGATATAGGGGATCTAGCTTGTCCAAGGGTTCCATTTCTTCACTTTCTGAGTCATAGAACAAGGTATAATCAAAAAAATGGAAAGGAAAATGACTTACCTCATTCTCTTCATCTCATGTAGGAGGGATAAAATCTTGGAGAGCTTCATCAGACCAAGGAGTGGTTACTGGTGCTTCATTCTCATAATTCACATTTCTAGTTATATCTTTGTTGTATTATGTTGAATCATGGGAGAAATCTTGCTCCTCTTCAAGGGGCTGGTAAGGTTCTTCATAAATATATTCTTTCACATCAGAGGATTCTTGATGTTGAATGTGATATGCATTACTGAGATCTTCTACGATATCAGTAGTGACTCCCCGGTCGTCCAAAGATATTGTGATAATTTGAAGGGCATATTCATACGTTTGGCAACATGGCTTGGTAAAGTCAATAAACCTACTGATGAGGTGTATGAAAGATGATTTACCCCTGTCTTTGAAACAACCCTTAAACCGATCTTGCAAGTAGGATGGAAGAGTGAATATGAACAATTTTATAAGGGAATCCTCTCCTCCCAACTTCGTCTTTCTCATATAGTCCAAAACATTTATGATGTGAGGAGTTGGGAGACCAAAAAATCTTGGAGAGTTGTTTACCCATTTTGTATCAAAGTAATTTGGGTATCCTTGAAATTTTCTAAAATCAATAGTTGGATACATTCGTTCCCAGTGTGCCATGATCCCATAACTTGGAAATATCACAGAAACTAAGGTGGCACTCTGAGAAATATTAGTGGAGTCGCCAAATAATTTGCCTGAAACTATCGAAGGATAAGGGAAAACACCCTAGTGGAGTTGCCAAGTAAGCTTGTAATATAAGGCTCTGAGGCAAGGCTTACCGAAAAGGTTTGTCATTTTGAGGAGAATTGACTCAGTGTTCCCCGGCAACTGCGCCAAAATGTTATCACACAGTTTGTAGCTAGGATAAAAGGCTATAAAGTAGAGGGCCAAACTGGCGTAACAGGAACCTATCCCACACAATTTCACCATGATGGGAAGTTTCTTTCTCTTTAGGGAGGTGAGGCCTAGGGAAGACTTCCTTGGTGACCTGGGGTTTTGAAGAGGCTAAAGGATAATCATATAATGATAGGTTTCCCCCTTCACGGATCACCACCAGAATAGATAGTCTGGCTTATAGCCAACAAAGATAACCAAGTAGAATCCCTGCCTGAGAACAAAGCAACAATAAACTGATATATGCAGGATTTGGTTAGTACTTCATATATATTAAAGACTCTCTGATATTCAATGTAAGCAATTTGAAAGTATATGTTGATGAAGTTAATGTTTACAAAATAACAATAAAATAATTTCACTTCACCAATAGATACTAGAACAATATGGAATTCACTGTAATAAACCAACACTTTGCTCAATTTATACCTAAAACCACATTCAATTGCTCACAAGATGAAACGTTGCTGCAATAAAGATGAAATATCCAATAATGACATCAACAACTTAGGTTTAGTAGGGTTATCTAGAGTTAGGGTTATTATAGTTAGGGTTTCAATTCAAAATCTTTGAGAGAGTTTAGATCAAGTTCTACTTCAATGTTTGAGGTCTTGGATCAGTGCCTTAGGGTTTAATGGAGTCACAAGTGAAGGACACATGGTTGAAGGAGGCGAGATTTCAAGGACTAGAGGGAAAAGTTTTGAAATGTTGCTAAAGCAAGGCCTCAAAATTGGAACCCTAGGGGAGAGAGGCTCACTCTGGTGTTGCTAAAGCAAGGCCTCATGCTCTCTCCTCCTTCCCAAAAAATAGCTAGCTCAACAATAATAAAATATAACCAAAACAAGAGGGTTTGATGAGGGAGGTGTTGCTAAAGCAAGGCCTTTCAACAAACCGTAGAAAGAGTACGACCCTAGTGTAGTAAACCTAGGCTAGGGACGTCTCACTCTTCTTGGATTCAGAATAGTACGGCTAGCAATGGGGAGATGAAATAGGAGTGTAGCTAAGGATAGGCTCTTTCTTTCCTCAACAATGGCTTAAGGTTTCTCTATCAGGGGACATGAGACAATGACCTACTTGTGTGCTTGTCCCCTAGGGTTTTGATTCA
>ML809869.1:201948-213794 GCA_009831015.1 Picea engelmannii
TCTTCCCCCTAACTAAAGTTAGTTGAGTCTTTTAATTAACTTAACTAATGAGTTGGTTCAACTACTTCAACCAATTCTAATTTGCTAAAAGAAAAAGGAAAGGGGGGAACAAGAGAGGAGAGAAGTAGAAGCATGCTAAGGTTTGATCTTTGAGTTTATGTTGAGATACTTCAGTTTTCATTCATTCATATATTCATCACAAACCTAATTCTCTTTTATGATAGTAGGGTCTTATTGTAGACAACAATATTCAGGGATGAATCAAATCATTTAGACACTTGTTTTTCAGAGGTGTTGACCTATCTTTGATAGTCTATGTAGACTTGTCTATTTGTGAATTAGTTTTCATGATTGATAAAGGCTATTGTGCAGAGTCGAGTGGGAAGAAATCTATGGAAATCTGATCCAGCTTTTAGAGTTCAGTTTTGGTTTTATATCAGAGGTTTTTTTGTATGTTCCATCGGGGATGTCTAAGTTTGACTTTGGTCCAAGATTTATGTATGATATTTTGTAAAGAAAATTACTCTTGGTGAAATGGAATGAAATAAAGGATTGTTTTATGTCTCATCTGTCTTGATTATCATCTTGGTGTCTTTCCTTATGTTTTTACATTTATTTCAGCAACTGTTATATTCAGAAAATTACATAAAAAGTGAATTTCCAGCAAGCTTTTTGTTGATAAAATACTAGCCTAAGCACTCGTAATTAATACTTGTGAGTTAGGATGTTATTTTTGTTGGCTATAAACATAGGGTGATATTCCCGTCTACTTTTCTTTAGCCAAGTAATGTCTGAAAATGCTTGAGTAAGATCATTTCATATCTTTTCTCTCAACATTTATTTGGTGACCATACTGAGGAGATCCTTGATATATTTCCAATTAAATTTTATACTCGATTTTCATCGATACATATTTCTTTTTATGATATTGATTCTTTGACTATTTTTCTTTTAATGATTGTTCTTGTTGCGAGGCAGCCCAATCTTGAGCCCAGACTCCAAGACCAGACCAACATATCTTTGAACTTATTTCATTCTATTTTAGACACTGTCAGGACTCGTGCTGAGATTAACCATTCTTGGACAACAATTGAACGAGATATTAGTGTTCAAGAACAATTGGAAGCTAGACGTAGGCACCTAGAAATCAACAGTAACCTTTTGTTTCTTTAGTTTTGGCCTTTCTTTCATGTCCTTATATTCTCATGCTTCTAGAAGAATAAGAGGATTGTCACCTAAAATCAATCCTATAGTTGAAATAGGAATAAGAAACTTAGTGTTATCTATCCAACAAAGTGCTCTAAGGAGGACTTTATCTAATTCATCCAACTCGTATTTCTTTCCCTCACCTATCACCCACAAGATGGCATCTAGTGGAGGCTCTGGTGGCACTGGAAGTGCTTCATATTATTAATCTTCATCATCATCAGTGATTGGTAGCTTATATAGCCACCATATCCCTGTCCAATCCACCACAAATCCCTCCAAAGTCATAAGAAAGTATGGAATTTTTCAATTTGAAGAAGACGCCACAACCACACTGTGGCATGTGTCTTCTCCTCTTACCTTAGCACCTGGGACTCACCCACTTCCAAAGTTTAAAGAGAACCTTCCTAAGTTTTCGGGGAACAAAATTGTTAGTACCAATGAACACCTTGTGTCATTTTCTAATGCTTTTCATAACAAAGGGGCCAATGACAGTGACACCTGCATCCGCTTTTTCATTAATTCATTGGAAGGAAAGGTTGTGATTGACTTCTTTGACCTTCTTCCTAAGATCCTATCTACTTGGGAGGAGTTAATCTATTGGTTCCGATCCACTTATGGGCAATCTAAAATCTCTGCCAAGAAGTTAAGGGAATACAATAACATCACTTATAAATATGGTGAGACCATCAAGTCTTTCAACTTGTGTTTCACCAAGTTGTACAATCAAATCCTTGAACTTATCCTCCCTCAGAACCAAGCCACTTTCATGCATTAATACAATGCATTGCCTTCCCCTTACCGTCATAGGCTTGAGGAAAAATCCATTGATAGTCTTGGTTCTTCTCTGCACACTTGCTCAGAGTATTAAGAACAACTTGAAAGAATTGTTCTTCCCTAGGGAGAATCCGTTAGACAGACAGACATGTCCGCTCTCTTACAGCTAGTACAATATGTTATTGCATAGTTTGTAGCTAGGATAAAAGGATATAAAGTAGAGGGCCAAACTGGCGTAACAGTAACCTATCCCACCCAATGTCACCACGATGGGAAGGTTCTTTCTCTTTAGGGAGGTGAGGCCCAGGGGAGACTTCGCCAGTGACTTGGGGTTTTGAAGAGGATAAAGGATACTCATATAATGATAGGTTTCCCCCTTTACAGATCACAACTAGAACAGATAGTCCAACTTATATCGAACAAAGATAACCAAGTAGAATCACTGCCTGAGAACAAAGCAACAATAAACTGATATATCCAGGCTTTGGTTAGTACTTCATATCTATTAAAGACTATTTGATATTCAATATAATAAATTTGAAAGTAAATGTTGAGGAAGTTATCCAGGTGGATATCGGTGGCCACCCACCTTTTTCGCCTGGCTCAAAACATTTTTCTGGCAATTTTGGCAATTTACTATTTTTAGCAGGTTTTAACTTCTGGGGCCATTTTGAGGGCCTAAATGAAGGTTTTTCGGGATCAAGGTTCTCAATGATAGCTAAAGGAATGATTGAGCACCCAAAATGACTCTCCTCGGTGATACCTTTCCAACGAGATATCATACACCTAAAATGGAGATCGTATGCAAAATTTATGACCCTGGGAAGTTGATGTACTAACTTACCCAAATGAGGCCCACATGACTTTTGGTGCTTCATCTCCTAGGGTTAGGTTTTTGGATTTCTGGGGTTTTTGGCATTCCTTTTTATTGTAAAGAGGCCTTCAGAGCCTCATTTTAATCATTTTCTTGCGAATGCGAGGAGCCGTCCCATATCTTCTTAGAGATAAGCTACCACCATTCTAGTGAGTCTTTCACTCTGTATTTTTACAGTCTATGTACATTTCTTTCACTAATATAAATTGTGTATCACTGTATATCTGTGTTTATGGTTGCATATCTGATACATTTATGTTATATTATTGAATATTTTTGATATCTCTATGAATTTCTTTATTATATCTCCGATCTCATTTCATGCCGAAAATAATCCAGATCATGAAGTCAATGTTTACCAAATAGCAATAAAATAATGTCACTTCACCAATAGATACTAGAAAAATATGGCATTCAATGTAATAAACCAACACTTTGCTCAATTTATGCCTAAAAAGATATTCAATTATGCACAAGATGAAACGTTGTTGTAATAAAGATGAAATATCCAATAATGACGTCAACAACTTAGGGATAGTAGGGTTAGCTAGAGTTAGGGTTAGTATAGTTAGGGTTTCAATTCAAAGATTTGAGAGAGTTTAGATCAAGTTCTAATTCAATGTTTCAGGTCTTAGATGAGTTCCTTATGGTTTAATGGAGTCATAAGTGAAGGACGCACAGGTTGGAGGCAAGATTTCAAGGGCTAGAGGGAAACATTTTGAAGTGATGCTAAGGCAAGGCCTCAAAATCAGAACCCTAGGGGAGAGAGGCTCACTCCGGTGTTGTTAAAGCAAGGCCTCGTGCTCTCTCCTCCTTCCCGAAAAACGAGTAGCTCAACACTAACAAAATATAACCAAAACAAGAGGGTTTGATGAGGGAGGTATTGCTAAAGCAAGGCCTTTCATCAAAACCTAGAAAGAGTATGGCCCTAGTGTAGTAAACCTAGGCCAAGGACATCTCACTCTTCTTGGCTTCAGAATAGTACAACTAGCAATGGGGAGATGAAATAGGAGTGTAGCTAAGGCTAGGGTCTTTTTTTCCTCAACAATGTTTTAAGGTTTCTCTATCAGGGGACATAAGACAATGACCTACTTGTGTGCTTGTCCCCTAGGGTTTTGATTCATCAATATTTATAAACAAATGCAATAAATTTAACTACAAACATTCATTTAAGAAGTTTTGCAAAAAAATACTTACAAATCACCAAGAAATGACCATGCAAACCCTAGTTGTAACACATTCCTTCAAGAGAAACACCATAAATGCCAAAACTATCTTCCTTCAACAAGTGTGCATCACTTAATTAAGCCAAAGACCCAAGATAGGGTGCCAAAATCAGACCTCACTAATGAGTGAGTAAGTTGTGATGATAAAATGAGAGTGAAAATACCTCATTTATACAAAACCTTGACCTAATTTTACATTTTAGGTCAAGTAAAAAGGCCGACAAGGCCAAATTATCAAAATCATATTGTTTTACATTAAATTGTCAAATTAAAACACTAATTGAGCTAAAAAGAGATAAGAATCCCCTCTCAGGGAGGTGTTGGCCTCTTCTAGGGAAAATGGGGCATCCTGGAGAAAAACGTTAGCCCTCCTTGGGCTTCTCCAACCTACCACACGTGCCAATACTGCCTAGTTTGCCTCCCAAAATGTCATTACTACTGGATGACATCATGGCCATGATGGGTGACATCCTAGACCTTCCAAAGCCAACGTTCCACTGAAAAAGGGAAAATACCCCTAGGTCAAGCTCTATCGGGGTGCCTCTGGTGGGACATCCTCTTCTTCTCTGGTGCAAAGACTCTGATCAACCTCTGTCTTGTCTCTACCCCCTGATGGGGTCTCAACATCCATCTAGTGATCTCTTCAGCCCCATGGAGGTCCGAACTGATCATCTCCCCATGTGTACCAGTCCAAATGGTACCTGTCCATCGGGTATGGTCCTGCACATCAAAGGCTATGCCCTCCATGGGCTCATCAGTCACAAGGATCATATCAATATCAATCACATTTCATCATTAATATTATTAAACACATGCATAAAATCCCTAATACATCAATCAATATCTCAAAGACGTTACACAAGCCTGCAATACAAGTTTGGGGAAAAGGACAAGGCTTCCTATTGGGCTAGTGTCCAAAGAAAAAGGAAAGTTCCCAGAGAGGCCTCATCCATGCCATGTAAGTGGATGATGTGGTCAGGGGATGTCCAAGCATGTGGGTGTAGTAAGGGCCAAGGATGCAACATGTTACCTGTGGGTGCCTTTATAGAAGGTGAGTTGTCCCTATCATGGATGCATTTTTTCCAAACCCATTCTTTCCTTTATTCTTTTTTATTCTTTTATTTGCTTCTTTTTTTTTGTTCAAAATCTAATCAGGGGACACTATCTTGGCATGGTACCAGAGATGACAATGTCACCCATGAGTACTTTCACAGAGATGAGAAGGTTGGCTCATTATGAGACCCTCTTTCCCTTGTCCATGCAACCAAGAATCACTTCCTTGGTGTGGTAACCATCTGGTTTCAGTGTCATATTGCTAGGTACCCATGGACATAATAGGTTGGCTCATGATGAGACCCCCTATCCTCTGATTAGGTCTTGTTTTATTATTTTTTTGGGTCCCTCTTGTTTCTTGCTGAGAAGCCTTTTATTTCTTTCTTGGGGATCCCTGGGCGAAGCATCTCAAGGTTTATTCTTAGGCTTTTATATTTTACCAGCTTGCTTTTACCTTCTGGACCTTTAGCCCCTTCTTCCCACAAGGTAAGGTTCAGTCCTAAAATAGTTCAACCCAATGCCTAGACAAGGGGAATGGGATAGGTGAGTGGGAAACAAGATGTATGAGTGGTTCTATGATAGGAGTAGACGATGGATTTTCATAAATCCCCCCAGTGTAAAACCAAAACCTACAGACACAGGATTTCTAGGGCACCCTGTCAACCCCCCCAAACATGGTCAAGTGGGAAAATGTAATATCCAATCATTTGTTAGAGACAAAAGGAATCATATGCATATATTTAAAGGTTTCAATGATCAAAAGTGACACATACCATGATACCTGGACCAATTACCTCATGGAGTAAGAACCTCTTCTGATACAGGACCAAGTCGATGGTGATGGATGTTGCTATTTCTATCAAGACAAAGACAATGGAAGAATAAAAGGTGGTCCCTCCAGGGCCATGCTTAGGTCAATCATACTCTTGGTACTCCATGTCTATAACCTGTGGGTCTCGAGACATGATCGTCTAGCTATCCCTAAAAAGTGGGGATAACATCTGGCTCCAACTCAGGGACATGTGCTCAATGTAGAGTGCATGAGAACCTTAGCATCTCTGGCATAACCTGCAGACCTTCTCAATCTCGATAGAAGTATCAGTAACAAAATTGGGGTAGTAATTCCAGCCCAACATACATATAGATATATATACTAAAATAAAACAATCAACATGTGAATGTAAAGCAAAGTACCTACCTTTACTTACCTGTTGGATGGATGTTCGATGTAGTCAAATGACCAGTGTAGCCAATCCAACAATGTCCCATGATACCTTCCTTTGTGCTTCATCATAAGCCAAAATAGTGATAAATCAAGCACAAAAATGTCATGAGTTAGAGTATATATCATATCATTGGAAATCTAAAAGTCTAACTCATGGAGGCGGGTGGGAGGGATAAAATCCTGCCAAGTCCATATCTGAGGAAAGCACTCAATCCACCTCTTAAAAGGGTCATAAAAATTCCAAGGTTCATAACACTGACTCTGAGGGTTGGTAAACTGTCTACCTGGGACGTCTTCGCACTCTGGAGCTCCGGAAGGAATTGACAAAGATTTATCAGAGGATTGGCAAGCTCTCAAGGAAAGGTTGAAACACTGAGAAGATAGTATTGAACTCGTAGTTTTCAACCAGCCCTTGAATTCTAGGGTTTGCCTCAAAGGAAACTCAATGTAAAATACATACTTCCCAACTATACCTTCAATGAAACAATGAGGCAAAGTAATAACACTTAGCTGGAGAAAAAGGTCATGAGAATCCTTCTTTAGGCAAACAATGTTTTTACTCCTATCAAAATCCGAGCATTGTGGCGGTTGATAATCAGCTTCATAGGGTAAATATAAGTTCTCAGAGGAGTACTCATCAAATTCCTCAAGGTAAGATCGAAAATCATCAGGCAAATACTGTACTTGGTCAACCTTGGGTGTTTGGGGAGAGTTAGTAAAAATCTCATCTCCCTGTCGCCATTGGTCAAGAGCTTGTTGTGATATTTGCAAAGGCAACACTCGGATATGAATCTTTATGTCATAGATGGGATTCATATCATAACTAACTTCATCCCACCTACGTCTCCCAACATGTATGAACTCGTCAAAATCAGCTATCTCAGTATTAGTATCATAACATGGAGGAGTCAAAACATCCAATACTTCTCTACTCTCTATATCATAAGGTAAAGAATCATTGAAAACTTGGAAGGGAGAATAATTTACCTTTCTTAATCCTTCCTATGCAAGAGCTTCAAGTATTTTGATAGCTTCATCAAGTGGAAGATATGCCTCTACATCTTCAGTCTTGAGATATAGGGGATCTAGCTTGTCCAAGGGTTCCATTTCTTCACTTTCTGAGTCATAGAACAAGGTATAATCAAAAAAATGGAAAGGAAAATGACTTACCTCATTCTCTTCATCTCATGTAGGAGGGATAAAATCTTGGAGAGCTTCATCAGACCAAGGAGTGGTTACTGGTGCTTCATTCTCATAATTCACATTTCTAGTTATATCTTTGTTGTATTATGTTGAATCATGGGAGAAATCTTGCTCCTCTTCAAGGGGCTGGTAAGGTTCTTCATAAATATATTCTTTCACATCAGAGGATTCTTGATGTTGAATGTGATATGCATTACTGAGATCTTCTACGATATCAGTAGTGACTCCCCGGTCGTCCAAAGATATTGTGATAATTTGAAGGGCATATTCATACGTTTGGCAACATGGCTTGGTAAAGTCAATAAACCTACTGATGAGGTGTATGAAAGATGATTTACCCCTGTCTTTGAAACAACCCTTAAACCGATCTTGCAAGTAGGATGGAAGAGTGAATATGAACAATTTTATAAGGGAATCCTCTCCTCCCAACTTCGTCTTTCTCATATAGTCCAAAACATTTATGATGTGAGGAGTTGGGAGACCAAAAAATCTTGGAGAGTTGTTTACCCATTTTGTATCAAAGTAATTTGGGTATCCTTGAAATTTTCTAAAATCAATAGTTGGATACATTCGTTCCCAGTGTGCCATGATCCCATAACTTGGAAATATCACAGAAACTAAGGTGGCACTCTGAGAAATATTAGTGGAGTCGCCAAATAATTTGCCTGAAACTATCGAAGGATAAGGGAAAACACCCTAGTGGAGTTGCCAAGTAAGCTTGTAATATAAGGCTCTGAGGCAAGGCTTACCGAAAAGGTTTGTCATTTTGAGGAGAATTGACTCAGTGTTCCCCGGCAACTGCGCCAAAATGTTATCACACAGTTTGTAGCTAGGATAAAAGGCTATAAAGTAGAGGGCCAAACTGGCGTAACAGGAACCTATCCCACACAATTTCACCATGATGGGAAGTTTCTTTCTCTTTAGGGAGGTGAGGCCTAGGGAAGACTTCCTTGGTGACCTGGGGTTTTGAAGAGGCTAAAGGATAATCATATAATGATAGGTTTCCCCCTTCACGGATCACCACCAGAATAGATAGTCTGGCTTATAGCCAACAAAGATAACCAAGTAGAATCCCTGCCTGAGAACAAAGCAACAATAAACTGATATATGCAGGATTTGGTTAGTACTTCATATATATTAAAGACTCTCTGATATTCAATGTAAGCAATTTGAAAGTATATGTTGATGAAGTTAATGTTTACAAAATAACAATAAAATAATTTCACTTCACCAATAGATACTAGAACAATATGGAATTCACTGTAATAAACCAACACTTTGCTCAATTTATACCTAAAACCACATTCAATTGCTCACAAGATGAAACGTTGCTGCAATAAAGATGAAATATCCAATAATGACATCAACAACTTAGGTTTAGTAGGGTTATCTAGAGTTAGGGTTATTATAGTTAGGGTTTCAATTCAAAATCTTTGAGAGAGTTTAGATCAAGTTCTACTTCAATGTTTGAGGTCTTGGATCAGTGCCTTAGGGTTTAATGGAGTCACAAGTGAAGGACACATGGTTGAAGGAGGCGAGATTTCAAGGACTAGAGGGAAAAGTTTTGAAATGTTGCTAAAGCAAGGCCTCAAAATTGGAACCCTAGGGGAGAGAGGCTCACTCTGGTGTTGCTAAAGCAAGGCCTCATGCTCTCTCCTCCTTCCCAAAAAATAGCTAGCTCAACAATAATAAAATATAACCAAAACAAGAGGGTTTGATGAGGGAGGTGTTGCTAAAGCAAGGCCTTTCAACAAACCGTAGAAAGAGTACGACCCTAGTGTAGTAAACCTAGGCTAGGGACGTCTCACTCTTCTTGGATTCAGAATAGTACGGCTAGCAATGGGGAGATGAAATAGGAGTGTAGCTAAGGATAGGCTCTTTCTTTCCTCAACAATGGCTTAAGGTTTCTCTATCAGGGGACATGAGACAATGACCTACTTGTGTGCTTGTCCCCTAGGGTTTTGATTCAACAATATTTATAAACAAATGCAAGAAATTGAACTACAACCATTCATTTAAGAATTTTTGTAGAAAAATACTTACAAATCACCAAGAAATGACCATGCAAACCCTAGTTGTAACACCTTCCTTCAAGAGAAACACCATAAATGCCAAAAATCTCTTCCTTCAACAAGTGCACATCACTTAATTAAGCCAAAGACCCAAGATAAGGTGCCAAAATCAGACCTCATTAATGGGTGAGTAAGTTGTGATGATAAAATGAGAGTGAAAAACCCTCATTTATACAATGACCTATGTTTACATTTTAGGTCAGGTAAAAAGGCCAACAAGGCAAAATTATCAAAATCATATTATTTTACATTAAATTGTCAAATTAAAACCCTAATTGAACTATAAAGAGATAATAATCCCCTCTAAGGGATGCATTAGCCTCTTCTAGGGAAAATGGGGCATCCTGGAGAAAAACGTTAGCCCTCCATGGGATTCTCCAACCTGCCACACGTGCCAATACTGCCCAGTCTCCCTCCCAAAACGTCAATACTATTGGATCACATCATGGCCATGATGGGTGACGTCCTAGGCCTTCCAAGACCAACGTTCCACTAAAAAAAGGAAAATCCCCCTATGTCAAGCTCTGTCGAGGTGCCTCTGGTGGGACGTCCTCTTCTTCTTCGGTGCAAAGACTCTGATCAACCTCTATCCTATCTCTACCCCCTAATCGGGTCTCAACATCCATCTGGTGGGATATTTAGCCCCATGGAGGTCCGAACTGATCATCTCCCCATGTGTACCAATCCAAATGGTACCTGTCCATCAGGTATGGTCCTGCACATCAAAGGCTACGCCCTCCATGGGCCCATCATTCACAGGGATCATAGCAATGTCAATCACATTTCATCATTAATATTATTAAACACATGCATAAAATCCCTAATACATCAATCAATAGCTCAAAGATGTTACACAAGCCTGCAATACAAGTTTGGGGAAAAGGACAAGGCTTCCTATTGGGCTAGTGTCCATAGAAAAAGGAAATTTCCCAGAGAGACCTCATCCATGCCATGTAAGTGGATGATGTGGTCAGGGGATGTCCAAGCATGTGGGTGTAGTAAGGGCCAAGGATGCAACGTGTTACCTGTGGGTGCCTTTATAGAAGGCGAGATGTCCCTGTCATGGATGCATTTTTTCCAAGCCCATTCTTGCCTTTATTCTTTTTTATTCTTTTATTTGACTTTTTTTTTTTGTTCTAAAGCTAATCAGGGGACATTTCCTTGGCATGGTGACCAGAGTTGATAGCATTAACCACAATTAATTTTGCAAAGATGATAAGGTTGGCTCATGATGAGACCCCCTTTCCCTTGGCCACGCAACCAAGAATCATTGCCCTGGTGTGGTAACCAGTTGGTGGAAATGTCATACTACTAGGTACCCATGGAGCTAATAGGTTGGCTCGTGATGAGACCCCCTATCCTTTGATTAGGTCTTGTTTTATTATTTTTATGGGCCCCTCTTGTTTCTTGTTGAGAATCCTTTTATTGCTTTCTCGGGGATCCCTGGGTGAAGCATCTTGAGGTTTATTCATAGGCTTTTATCTTTTACCAACTTGCTTTTACCTTCTAGGCCTTTAGCCCCTTCTTCCCACGAGATAAGGTGTTGTCCTAAAATAGTTCAACCCAATGCCCGGAGAAGGGGAATGGGATAGGTGAGCATGAAACAAGATGTAAGAGTGGTGCTATGATGGGAGTGGACGATGGCTTTTCAGAAATCCCCCCATTGGAAAACCAAAACCTACAGACACGAGATTTCTAGGGCACCCTGTCAACCCCCCCAAACATGGTCAAGTGGGAAAATGTAATATCCAAGCATTTGTTAGAGATAAAAGGAATCATATGCATATATTTAAAGGTTTCAATGATCAAAAGTGACACATACCATGATACCTAGACCAATTACCTCATGGAGCAAGAACTTCTTCTGATACAGGACCAAGCCAATGGTGATGGATGTTACTGTTGTTGTCAAGACAAAGACAATGGAAGAAGAAAAGGTGGGCCCTCCAGGGCCATGCTCAGGTCAATCTTGCTCTCGATACTCCATGTCTAAGACCTATGGGCCTCGAGACATGATCTCCTAGTTATCCCTAAAAAATGGGGATAACACAATATATGAACAATCACATTATAGCATTTGAGCGGAAGGGTACTATCTCCCCTCTCACCCCTGGAGCTTCATCCTCTTCTGCACCCCACTTTAGAAATCCAGTTGAAAACAATTTTCAACCTAAGGTTATCCTGCCTCAGATTGGGTGTAACTTTTATGA
>ML809869.1:218562-240641 GCA_009831015.1 Picea engelmannii
TTCTTCCTCCTCAAGAGGACATGTATCACAACAATCTTCAAAAAGGATTTCAGCAGGATATATCCTCCTACAATGTTGATGAAAAAGTGCATGAAAACATTTCAATGAAGGAATACTGGAATGGGGTAAAGATTTATACCAAAGTCTAGCATCTTTTCCCAATGTAAACATAAACATTTTCATGAGGACATCTTCATGATGTACATTTAATTCTTCCATAAGCTTGTGGAATTCAAACAAATGCCGACCGGGATTGTCGTCCTCATCTTCTCCAAATTTAGGAAGGATATCTGCCCAAATTTTCATGTCTGGAACAGTGTTTGGAAAGCCATAAACATTTGTAAAGTCCAGAGGAGAAAACCTTGCAGCAATTCGAGTAGCGAATGAGCTCGACATTTGAGACCAGTGGAGTCGCCAACAAAATCATGTAGAGTCTACGAACCAAGGAGTCTCCACGTGAATGATCACAGCCAATCGAATGCCTATCCCTTATTCACCATCAAGAGATAGATCTGAACTTTGTCGTATCTGAGGGAAGATAACCTCATCCTCCATCCCCGACAACGACGCCAGAAAATGTTGTCGCAAGAGTTGACTCTAGGCTGTGAAAGAGCCAAGCCTTAGCACATTTTTAAAGGAAATAAATCTTATTGATTGATCAGTCATAGGAAGCTTCTAGAACCAGGTCTAAAATAGTCATTCCACTCATTTATAGATCAGAAACAAAAGGCATGACCTTGTTTGTTTAATTCATTTAAAAAATCATGAGGATGGGTAGCAGATAGGGATGAACAAAACTGAAAGAAAAAGCCAAGCATCTGGTCTTCCTTTCAGTAGAAGAAATAACACTGGAACTTCAAATATCTGAATGCAGGTCTTGTCTCACTAATAGAAAGACAGAGGAAAGGCTGCGCACAAATAAAACTTGTAAATGAGGCAAAACTATTAAAGCGTAGGTCTTATTTTACTCACGGAAAAATAGAGGAAAAACTGCGTATTAAGGGATGCTTCAAATAGCTACAACAGAGGTTGTATTGAATTGTAACCATACAAGCTGAAATAATGAACATAAGGCAGAAAAACAATGATGAAAACTTCAGAAACAATAATACATGAAGAAGACAGAATTAAACAGTGACAAAGTATAGAATCTCTTGAAAACTTTGTTCTATATTTGATAAAAAAATGCATTACAAACCCAGCCTGTGAAAAGGCTCCCGGGATGTTCTCTCTCCTTTTGGTGTTATAGACTTCATCCTTTTAAAGGAGAGAAAAAATCTAACATAAAACTCTTGGCGTTCTGGGAAATATGAACTGGTTCGCCTTCTCTGGACTATGCGAACGCCAGGTGCGTTTACCGTTACAGACATTTGTGTGTGTTGGCACAAAACTCGTTGATTGAAATGTACTACACCGTCCAACAGCTGCTCTGGTAATCAATGGGACAGTCTGTAATGCGAGTCCACAATGTTTGAAAGCCCGACAACCATGAAAGCAAAGCTACAGGAATCATGACGATAATGCCAAATATCATCTCATACAACCGAGCAACTACAACCACTATCTCCCAAATCATGGTAGGCTACAATAAAGGTCTCAGAACTTGAGTAAATTGATATCAAACCCCAGCCTGTCAGCATCAATGCCATAATACTTGTGACCAGATTCATAAATTCGAGGTTAGTGAATGCCAGCAGAATTATGATTACCAATAGGATGAAGCCAATGGCCAAGGATTGAAAGCTATGGTAGCAGATATGTCGCTTTGCAGCATACTTATCTTGAGCATATGTTATGATCAGATAAATTGCGAGAGCCACGACTACACAAATCCATGAAACAAGGTACACTAAAATACTTGTGCCCTTATTTGCAATACGAAACCGGTACACAATACCATACTGAAGAAATAAAAAGCGAATGTCCATAAGTATTTTCTAAAACCTTTCTTATGCACTTGTTACTCCAGCAAATTTGTATGCTTCTAAGATATCATTACCTGAATAAATCAAACCAGCAGTCATGCTATCTCCATCAGCCTGACCTCGGGCCAGTGAACCAATGGCTTCTGAAAGGAAGTTGTTTACTGTCTCCAATGCCATTGCAAAGGTACCCACCCGCTTTTAAATTTCGACAGACTTATCATAAAGACCAGCATCTTGACACTGTCGAGAAGCTTCAAGTAAGCAATGATGTTGGGCTTGCCTCTCAAGCAAAAAATATTCTCAGTCTGCCTTCTAATCCAGTACCCTTGGGGCCAAGAAAAAGGACAATTCCCCCTTCCCGTAGCAAAAGCTCGGTCAGAAGTTGCTTCAACATCGAGTTCCTTTGTCGCTGCTGATCAACACTGCTATGACCAGTCCATGAAGGAGCACCACCTTTCTCGGTGGTTTGAGAAGGAAGAGTGGAAACAAAATGGCCGGCCCGACGTGAATTTGACGTTGGCACACTTTCACAGCTGAGTTCTATTTGCGCATAGGATTCGACACATTTCTATCTTTGCATTTCGAATGTGATGCCTCGAGCAAAGCCCTGCCATGTTTTCATCCTTAGACCACTTGTAGTGTCATGCAAATAAGCACTGTCCACCATTCTTCTCCATCGCCACCTTCACCGTGTAGCTAGAGGTAATAAATTATTTAGAGTAACGTATCCGTTGAGCATGATTTCTCTGCACGGTAGCCTCACATTTTTAGAAAAACACTTCCAACCATACCTTAAACGTTGCCTGACTATTCTCTGATCTCATTTTTGACCTTTCTGCCAGTCTGGATAAGGGTTTTAGCGTAACGTCTATTTGCTTCCTTCGATGTGCAAAAACCCTAATTTGCCTCACGTCCTCATAATTACGACCCAAGAGAGCTATGAACATGCATCCGCCAGTAATTATTTCTTCCGCTCTGGGATGTCATCCGTAACTCTCCAAGATCCTGACTAAGCTTCTTCTTTTCATTAAATGACATCGGGCGCCTGCCTTTTTCAACTTTGGATTTTTGCTCACTTGGTGCAGTTGAGAGAGGAGTAGAGTTTGGATGATGTGTCTTTGGTTTATTTTTTGTATCTGTAATTTTGTTACTACATTGTTGCTTCTTGGTTGGAATAAGCTGCACATCCTGGGTTAATTTTCTATAAATTTCTTCTCCAACCAACTTTTGCTCAACAGTTTTCCATTTGAACTCAAACAATTGACTCAAGTTAAGTGCCATAATATGAACATCATTACCAGGAGGATTATATTTCATTGCATTGGCAAAATTCAATCTCACGCCTTCAGCAAATTCCATTGGGGTGGAATACCATTCCTTATCCAACCTACTTTGTATCGTGCCCAAATCCATGGGTTTTGTGATAATTTTAAAATAGTCAGGGATGTTTAATTTAATTGGATCAACAGGCTCATTGAATACCCAACCAAATCTATGTGTCATGAGCTTCTTCAGTGTATCAGCGCACTGTCTCATGTACTCAACAACTGTCTTTCTTTGGATAGGATTCATCTTCTACCTCTTCACATATTTTGATTCAAATCTTCCAAGAAGGTTCCGCTTAGAACCTACAGTAACACCAACTTTAGACTTCTTCTTTTCAGTTGGAGGGATCTTGTCATTACCAGAAACATACTCAGAATTGGGGTAAAGTTGATTTTCTCTAGGGGTTCGCTTATCTTTACCTAGAGTACGTAAAACACCCTGACTTCCATCACTCACAAATGATGATTGTCTGCAAAAGCCTGTATCTTTTTTACCTAATCCAGAAGACTGAACTGCACAGGGCCCAATTATCGATTTCCCAGGAATGCCTCCTGGGCAACTATTTGCCAACCTTGAAATATGTCCATCACTGACAGTTGGAACACTGCCAGATGAAGTAAGTTGTAATTCTTCAATTCTGTGTGTAACGGATCTCGCCTAGTCCAGTTCCAACTTGAGCTTCTTTCTCAGCTCCACCTTTTCAATCCTAGACATTTGAGAAACTGCAATAACATATGTGGGAACTCCAAGAGCATCCATTTTCTGGCCTGCAGAATTAAGATTTATAGACTTTATCTTGAGGGTACTGGAATTCCTGCTGAGGCTGGTCTGAGGTTGGTGCCGTTCATGAGTTACTATATGGGTAGAGGCCATTCAGTGTATTAATCACATAGGTCAAGGACTTCATAATCGTAATTGAGAATCAGCCATGGGCAACATAGTCGAATTTAATATCTGTTACAACAGTTCACACTCTAATGAAGGTAACGGGGTTGTTTTATCTTGGTTTCCCCTACTGAAAAAATTCATAATCTGTCATATAGGTTGGAATTTGCTTGTATAAACAATTCTGTTGAATTCAAAGATTTATTATTAGGCATCAAGAATGCTCTTAATCTTGGTTGTGGTCACCTTTCAGTTTTTTAAAATTATGAGCTTGTTGAGATACGTAAGACATGCTCTCCTAGCGACAAGCTGATGGAAAAATACTCCCAAACTGTTTGGGCACTTGTCTTGAACCTTCTATCTTTCAACATCACTCATGTTAAGAGGGAGTTGAATTCAATGGCTGATCAGTTAGTTGTGTTTGCAGCCTCTCCTAATCAACAACTCTTGCCTTACAGGCCTGATTGTGTTTTTCAATATCTACATCATTCATACATTCCTGAAAAGGAAGGATCTTGGAAGTCCATCCCTAACGATGAGATAATTTCTATTTTTGTTCAAAATGAACCTCTTAATCCCAAGGAGATTATATCCACAGAAAATAATAAGATTCCTGAGGGCTTGAATCCTCTTGAGAGTTCATTTTCTTTGAGTGTTTTAGGGAAAAAAAAAGACGAGGAGTTATGGAAGAAGGTGATTGAGACCATTATCCTGAACACTAGGACATCTGAACCTTCAACGAATGTTAAATAAATGTCTAGTGTTCTGATAAAGAAGAGATTAGGTTCACCAGGCTACTCGGTGAACCCAAAAAGGTTTTTGCTTGGTTTTATGAGGATCTACGTGGTTTTGGTCCTGGTCTTGTTCAGCATATTATGAAACTAGCTAGGCAAAAACAAGAACTTGTTAACTCTGCACTGGAAGCACCCTTTCGAAGGGAATTGAGAGATTTCTTAAGGGCTGGAATGTTTTTTTCAGCCCACCCTGAATGGGTCTCAATCTAGGAATCGGCCTCGAGGACCACTGATAATATCAGAACTTGTATTTGTCTTCAAAATTTTAGGCAAGCGATTATGAGAAATCCCTTTCCCCCTTGTTGGCACAGGGGCAGACCCAAGGTTCAGCGCTACAACAATGCACCAACAAAACCCAAACTACCGGCCCTTTATGCAACACCTATGAAGTAGATGAAGTCTCACTTGAGGTAGAGGTAGGGGTGGTTGCAGGACTCAAGTGTCTACAACCTTAGCTGGGACAGAGATCTGTGATTATAATACTTAACGGAGCACTTAACACCAACAGTTCATCTATATTCAACCATTATTCTAATGCACAAACAGAATAGAGCATCACATCATTCATGCAGATCTGATGTATTTAAGCACTTTACCATAAACAGGTAGGTTAGATCTAGAAGATCAGGCACTAAGCACTTTCATATAGGTCATATCTAACATTCTTACACATCATTAGCACAAAGAATAAGTAGAGTTATCTATCTCTATCAAAGCACTTAGAAAAATAAGACATAACACATCAAGACAAAGAACAAAGCATAACAACACAGTGTTTATGTGGTTCACCCCCACCCCGGGGCTACGTCCACCAACTCTTATTCTTTATTGTCTTCAGTCAATCAATTACAAGCACAGAGCCACCAAAACCCTACTTTTCCTAGGACAGGATATATGCGCACCTCGCTAGATCCTCCTTCCTTGCGTCATATCACAAAGCCTTCCACAGTCTATTACAACCACTTGCACTTAACTTGGAAATTATCTCACAATTATGCACCAACAACTTACCAACCACAATTGCACTTAGCATACACTTACAACTGACTAGCGGCCTCTTCTTACATCACCTAGATATCTATTTATACATTACAAAAGTGGTCCTAAGAATTGGTAAACCCATGGGCCGACATCCCATGCCCATTACATAATCCCAAAAACCCAAAAAGGACCCAAAAATGGGCCGAGACCCCATGATCTCCACTTTGTCTTGCGCTCCTCCTTCGACAGGCTGTCAAAGTCCCAAAATAGGTCAAACTTGATCAATATCCCTCAAAACTTGGTCAAGGGCCAACAAGCCCCCAACACTCACCTGTGACTCATCCCAAGTCACTCTGGTCTGACCAGTTCTACTTCGAAATCCTCAAGCTTGGCTCAATCTGCTTGGACTTGTTGTTGTGCTATGGCCTCCTATTCAATGAACTCCTGGATGATTGCGTCGTTGACTGGTCCCTCTAGGCATTGTTCTGCTGTGGTGACAACCTGTTATAGATCTGCTTCTCGACTTTCAACCTCTGTGAACAATTGGTAAGCCTTGTCTTGCACAGGTTGGAGCCTCTGATTAACTTCCATAACTCTGCTCTGGATAGTATGGATCTTCTCCTGGGAAGTGCATTGCTCTTGAGACCACTTCATTCTTTCTACAGCTGACAGGGCTTTCAACTGTGCTAGTAGTGTCTCTGCATGTTGCTTCACTTCCTGGAGATGTGAGTCCAGTGCCTACAATTCCATATTCTCGGTGAGTTTCTCATATGTTTGGGCATTGTGGTTACTCATCTTCTTGCATTTGAGGGAAAGGGATTTTAGTCTTTCAACTGCACTGTGGGCAGTTGCTTCTCTTAGGTCCCTTACATCTTGTGGGGTTTCAGGTATAGTGAGAAGCTCCAAATCTTATATGTGTTGTTGTAGTTTTTGGATGGCTTTTACGAGCTGGTCTACTTGGTTTGTAACTCGGTATTCTTCTTTTATCTCTATGACTATCACAGAGTGAAGTGCTATGTTGACTGCTTCCTTCACTTCGAGTTTCTTTGCTAGAAACTATTCCTTTCCTTGCTGTAGTTGTTCTTTTTCATCATCGAACTTCACTTAGAGAGCACTCTTTTCCTATTCTATAGCTCAACGTTGTTCTACAAGTACTCCCTATACTTGCATCAAATCCTGGGTGGCTTGTTCTATTTCCTCTTGTGCGCATCAAAGGCGAGCTTCGAATGTATCAGCGAACCGGTGGAGTTGAGCTGGCTCATCTCCCATTTTTGGTGTTCCTAATGGCAGAGGCACAGTGGAAACTGTTCGATTGGACTGTAGTGCCTATTGAACCCCTTGGAGCTCGACCTCAATTTGATTATACATATGCTCCTTCTTAGCTTCTTGCTTCTCTGTTGTCTCCAATGAAGAATCATTCAAGGATTCTATGATGAAATCAAAATCATGAGGAGTGAGTGTAGTCTGCATATTGGTCACAATGGGTTTCTATTTCTTTCAGGCATAAGGCTTCAGGGGGGAAACCTTTCTTTTCTTCGAGGGGTCCTCATCATCTCTAGGTGGTGTTACTTTGACTTTCTTCTATTCATCTTTTGTACCTTCTACCTCTTCGCCATCACCCCCTTTTTCTAGTGATATGGAAGCAGTATTTACTAAGGCACTACTTAAATCTTGTAATTCTTCGATCTTATTTGTATTTATAGGTCTGGGTGTATCCTGCGCAGTTTCTGGGTTGTCGATGTTGGATATATCCACAGGTTCTACTGGAATAAGGAGATCCACCGACCAATCCTTAGTGATCTCTTCCAGGTCCTCCTCCGTCAGCTTGTAGTAGGAATGAATTTGTTGCTTATGTTCATCTGAACACACTGTAATATAAATGAAATGTTGGTCTACGTTGAACTTCATCAAAGGCGTGAACCGGTGTAAAGTGTTTAGAGTCATACGAGGCTCAGACTGGATGGCTATCTGCAGTTGGCTATATTGCTTATTCATGTCACTTGAATACCATAGTGTACTGAACTTCGTGGCTAGCGGTTCAAATGGCTCGATGTTCAGGAAGGTCACACCTTCCGGCATCTCCCAAGCGATGAATGCAATAAGGAGTAAAATCCAACTAAAATGGAATCTGTAACATTGATCTTGTGCTTCTTTGTAGTCAAGTTCCAACTGGTTCACCAGGTACTTCACCCAATTCATTTGTAGGCCCTCCGCGCACTTCCCTACGAAGTCGACTACAAAGATGGTGACTTGGGTAGGTCGGTTCTTTCTTAATAACTTCTCTGCAATCACTTGACAGGTGATGCACGTGCCACTCTGGATAGAAGCTACCTTGTAGCCTTGATTTCCTTTCTCGACATTGCCATAAGTGTCCTTGATTTTCTGTGCTAGTGTGTGGTCCATGGTTTTTCTGGGATAGAAATCCTATGGATCTGGTCCTTGCATACTCAAGCCCATGATCTGATTGATCAACATCAAATCAACTATTATACGATGGTTTATCCATAGAAAACCACCATGGTAACAAGATAGCAGCATCTTGACACATGCATTCATGTCTTGGTGTCTTCCGAAGTGGGGAATCTTCATGACATTTAACAGGGTGGAATGTGCGAGGTCCATAGTCCATTGCTGAGGGACAATCTTAGAGTTTTTCCCTTTAGTTCTAGTTAGGTACTTATGTGGGGCAAGCATGTTATAGACTTTGTGATCTCTAAGGTTGAAGTCACTGAACTTCAACACTGCAATATTATCTTGGTCTGCTTGAACTGCACAGATCCCCTTTGGGAGGTACATCGTAACCAAGGTGTATTCGAAATCTCTGGTCACACTGTCTCGATTCACTGCACCACTCAGAGGTGGTACATAGGTGAGCAGTATGGTCAGTATGATATTTTCATTCGCTAATTCATCCCTATGCTTGGTTCTCTTTTCATATGCTAGCCGAGATGGTTCGACTCCGCGAGCAGTCGACGGAGACGCTCACACTGTTCTTGTGGATGAATCTTGGACCCCTACAGATAATCCTCTCTCCAACATGACTCTTTAAGTCATCAGGTGAAGAAGTACTTCTGCCATAGATTCTTCCACTGTGGTGAGCTCTTCGGATATACACGCTTGGGATTAACTAGATCGGGTTTAAGATTAATATAGACACTGCAATGGAATAGACGGAAACAATGAGATGAATACTGTGAAAAATTTACTTAGTCCGCGGGCTTAAACTCTTAGTTGGAAAAATTGTTCTTGATGCATGGCGTGATGGGATAAATAGGTAAATCGACAACGGGTCTCTTGCAATAGGTATGAATCCTTCATTAACTCTGTCATGTCCATTACGGTGCAGTTCCAACGGTCTGATGGTGAGTTGGCTGACCATAAATTTCTTTCTATCCATTTAGAGCATCAATCGAATGTTTATAACATCCCCAATGGCTATATTTCTTCTCCATGGAGAAGTGCCATGTGTCATTGTTCTGATATCCCGGTGAAGCTCCAATTTTGCAAATTTTCCTTTTGCAAGGTTCCCTCTAGAACCTTCTACAACTTTTCGATATTATCTCTCTTCTTACTTAATTTTCTAGCCTTCTTTCCAGTGAGCTTCATCTCGGTATTCCTCTTTCCATTCTGATTCTTATCCTTTTTTGACATAGTGACTGTGCATTTTTTAGATTCTTTCCTAGGATTCAAGGGTAATACTTCTTCTTTATCTAGGGTAGGTACTTCAGTCTTCGGTGGGTCCTCTAATGTTCTTGCAACTTTGACATCCGGGTCTTTGGTGTTAAATATCTTTGATCTGTTCTCTTGTTCTTCAATCAAGTGTGTGATCCTTCTAGTCATGAAATCTTTTAACTCTTGTTTCTTCTGCCCCAAAACTTCTTCTTCTTCCTTTCTTTTGGCTTGATCTCTGTCAATCCAAGGTTTTCCTAGTAACATGGTAAATGGGGCATTGTCCTCATTAAATTTAGCAATCTCAAAATCTTCTTCTGTCAAAGTTCCATCTGCATTCATAAGTATCTAAGTGAGCCTCCTACATAGGTTTATCATATTTCCTCTAAATATCTCTATTCCTCCCAATGAAGGAGTCATAGCAGGATTCCCTAAAATTTCCCAAGTTCTTTCTGTCATGATATTCACCTGTGTTTCCTCATCTAGAACATAGTCCATGTCGAAGTCTCCTATTCTTACTTCAATGCATTATTTTTCTTTGAAGATCACTGATAATTTGAAATGTCAGTGGTCCTTCAGGGTTTCTTTCATCTATAGAGATACTTTCTCTGAGTCTTTCTGGGGTTCTGCTATTTATGGATCTGCCTTAGGGTTTTCTTGATTCAGATTCGTTCCTTCAAGCATAACAATCATTCTATGGTAATCCAACACTTCATGGTCTATAGCTTTGCAACAAAGACAACTAGGTATTCTCCCAGGGAATTCCTTAGAAAGATGTCCCGGCCTTCTGCAACTGTAATAGAGGGTTAATCCTCTCTTTCTTTTAGATGATCCCCAACTTCTCCTATACTGTGCGCTAGGATCATAGGAGCTAACCTGCAATAAATTCTTTCTAGGATCCTGCATCCATTTGTTAGTCCAAACATTCTTTCTATGTAGAGGTATAACAAATATTTCACTACTCTTATCAGATCTACTCATATCAAGCCTTCTTTCATTTATTAGTGCCCTAGTTTTCAAGCTAGGATATAATCTATCAAACATACCTAGATCCATACTTTAGAAACAAAAATTTCCACTTATCTTACTTTTACAGGGCACAAAGCTTTCAGATCTAGAACTTTTCACTTATTCTTACCTTTATCAGAGAACAGAGCTTGCAGATCTTTCCTCTTTTCTTCAGATCTGACCTTTTTTCTTGGCACAAAGCTTCACAGATCAAGTAGAATGTTGCGCACTAAGGCAACAGATCTACGCACAGAACTTTCATAATTTCAGGTCGAATGTTTGCACAAAGCTTCTTCTTTCTCAGTTGCTAGCAATCACAGTTTTAGGTCCCGACAACGGAACCATTTGTTGGCACAGGAGTAGACCCAGGGTTCAACGCTACAACAATGCACTAACAAAACCCTAACTACTGGCCCTTTCGGAAACACCTGCGAAGCAGATGAAGTCTCACCCGAGGTAGAGGTAGGGGTGGTTGCAGGACTCAACTATCTGCAACCTTAGCTGCGACACAAATCTGTTATTATAATACTTAACAGAGCACTTAGCACCGACAGTTCATTAATATTCAACCAATATTCTAATGCACAGACAGAACAGAGCATCGCATCATTCACTCAGATATGATGTATTTAATCACTTTATCATAAACATGTAGGTTAGATCTAGCAGATCAAGCACTAAGCACTTTCATATAGGTCAGATCTAACATTATTACACATCATTAGCACAAAGCACTTAGCAAAAGAAGACATAATACATCAAGACAAAGTAAAAAGCATAACCGCACAGTGTTTACATGGTTCACCCCCACCCTAGGGCTACGTCCACCAACTCTTCTTCTTTATTTTATTTGGTCAATCAGTTACAATCACAGAGCCACCAAAACCCTACTTCGCCTAGGACAGGTGTAGCACCCTATTTCCCCTAGTCTATAAAAATAACTATACTGGCCAAGAATTATGGAAAACTCCAAGATGTGAATCTGTGATTTGACAGACCCTATATAAAGGGTCGATGAATGTAAATGACGTGTGTATATATATGTTTCATAACTGCTGAGAGAGGGATGTGCTAAAAAAGAGACCACGATGGTTGATGAAAGGTGGTGGAAGGCACCTGGAATGGTGGCATTAACTTCCACCGAACCAATACTGTGTTGGTCTTTACTAGCTTAAAGACCAAAGATGCTCTCTAGCCTTGGAATGAATTACTCACTAGGATGGTAGGTGGGGAGGCTCCTCATGAGTTAATGAGGGGATGGGGGTGAACCACCCATCCATAGAAGCCCTCAGACCTAACCACTGTGGGGGAATTCGCGCCACACGTAACCTTGCAGGACAAAGCAAGAAAGGAAGTGTGGGGAGAGGGAATGTGATAGGAATAATGGAAGGAGAACCAGAGGAACTCCAGAAAATACAGTGAGTCGTGACCGGAGGAGAAGGAGAGTAACCTTCATCCTGGACTTCCGATGAGCGGGAAGTAAGAGACTGAGTCTCAAAGCATCGTGGTCTAGCTCGAGGGTGGCTAGTGGTAAATCCATTGGGAGTCGTTGAGCCTACAGTTGGGTGGAAACAAGCACCCCTCTCAGCAATTGTTCCACACTTGGTGTTCTTTCTGAAATCCTGACTTGCGAAACCCCGAAGTGAGTTTAGAGGATATATGGTTCGGGGTTTCGGCTCCCAAACAACCTAAGTGCGGGACCTCATGTCTACGCATACCCTGAAATACCAACTTGTGAGACCCCGAAATGATAATAGAGTGGATGAGATATGTTGTTTCGGTGTTTCAACACCCAGGATATCTAAGGGCAAGTTCTTTTACTCGCCAGTCCCAAAATCTCGACTTGTAAAACCCATAAATGACATAGTGTGTCTAGAGTTTGGATTTTTTGGTGTTTCGGCACCCGAGAAACCCAAGGGTCAGTTTCCTTGTACTCACCAGTCACGAAACCCCAACTTGAGAAACCTCGAAATAATAATAGCATGGATAAGTCTTGATGTCTTGGTATTTCGGCACCCGGGATATCTAGAGGCAAGTTCTGGTACACGCCAGTCCTGAATTCCCGACTTGTGAAATCTCGATACGGCTTAACATATGTAGACTTGGTTCTCGATGTTTCGGCACATGGAAAATCGAAGGGTATGAACCCCTCATCCTCTTCTACAGTGAAAACCCGGTACGTGAAACTCTGAAAGGTGGGATGCCAGGTTTTAATCCGAGGCATTGTTAGATGTGACAACTATTGGTCCCTTTCGAATTTCGGCACTTTGAGAGACAAGGGAGCAGGGGAACACATGCATTGGGATTTCCTAAATCGCGAAATCCGGAAACGCCCCTCCGATAAGGCCCGTGGTCATAGCCAATGATCACATGGGTAAGAATAAGGGATGGTAGGGTCTTCATCAGGCCCCATAGGAATTCAAGGATTCTGTTCCTCAGTGAAAATAAAAAAAAAGCTTAAAAATATTAGTTCCCGTAGTGGGTGTGTGACAAATTGGTATCAGAGCATGGTTATAACACTTGGCCTGCATGGGCTCATGAACGGGTTGCGCAGAGACTCCATTCGGAGTACTCCTAAAAGGAGTAACCCTCTATCTTAACCCCCTTAATCACAAGTCGAGGTTAAGAATGAAAACTCCTACTGTGTGTGCATGTAAAAAATATGAATTATGTACTAGTCATAAATGAATATAAATATTGACTAACAACCAACGTTTTTCTTTTGCACTCAAGCAAAAGACCAACCGCGGGAAATAACAGGCGCATAGAATGGTGACTCACCATGAAGTGGGGGAGGGATCTCACAATAGAGATGAAGAGTCTAGTGAAAGGAGGGTGGTAGGGCCCCCTCCAGATCTAGCTGAGATGGTGAGGACCCTCATGGTCGAGTTACAGAGCTGCAAGGCTGACAACGAAAGGATGATAAAAGAGCAAGAGAAGCAAACAGAAATTAATGCAATTTTACTATAGAGCTTATCCAACATACAAAGGAAATTGCAACATGAACCTGAGACATAGAAACATGGTCATGTCAGTGGCCACACTGAGAGGAGAACCTTGAGAAAGGTCCACTCCAGAGATAAGGGACAAGTGTTGGACAATTCTTTTGGAAAGGAAGCTGGTGATTCAAAGGGATCTTCTAGCAGCAAAACTAGTTCTCATTCCCGAAGAAAATGAAAGAAGCATAAACTTTCCAAGAGTCATAATCTTGAAGAGTTCAAGAAGGCCAAACCACCCTCCTTTGATGGTGAAATAAAGAAAGGATAGGAAGCAGAGGCATGGCTGCTTGGACTAAAGAAGTATTTCAGAGTCCATGATTTCTCAGAAAACTTGAAGGCCCAAGTAGCCACCTTCAACTTGAATGGAAAGGCTTCCATTTGGTGGGAAGACCTTAAGAACGTAAATTGGATTCACGAAGAAGACTTGTCTTGGGAACGGTTTGAGAAATACTTCAGGAAAAAATATCCGTCAGAAAAATACTTCGACGAAAAGGCTAAAAAATTCTATGAAATCAAGCTGGGGAAACTAACCATAGAGGAATATGTCAGCAGATTCCTTGAGTTGTTGAGGTATGTACCCTATATAAAAGCAGAAAATGCAAAGGTGCAACGATTCATCAATGGACTACCTAAGGACTATCAGAACATGATTGAATTTGATGAACCAAAGACCCTAAAAGATACTATCTGAAAGGCAAGATATTGTTATGAACATCTTGGGCCTCGGACAGGACCTCGCGAAGGCTGGAAGCAGAAGAATAGTTCAGGATTCCATAAAAAGGGGTTTAAATCCCCAAGATTTAAGGACTATAAAAAGAACTCAAGGATGAGATTCCTAGCCCGAAGTGTACACCAACAAAACCTTCCCTCCTTGAGAAGAAATAAATTTTCTGGATCTGCCCCAGTAAAGACTGATAACCCAAAGAGAGAACCTTTGAAATGTTGGGGTTGTGGAGAAGAACATCTACTGAGGGACTGCCCGCACCAACAACAGAACAGTCAAAGAATTTACAACGTTCAAGAAGCTACCACCGTTAATGACGTGGCCAGGAGTGTGCTACAAATTTATGCAACCTTGGATAATAACCAAGCTGACCACCAAGCTTCAATGGTGGAAATCGAAGGTATGATCACCAACCATCTAGTGTCTATTCTGATTGACCCTGGTTCAAATTTGAGTTATATAGCCCCTAAGGCTGTTGATAAATGTAAACTATAGCCACATAAAAATTCCAAGCCATGGTTGGTACAGTTAGCCACTGGCACCAAAAGAAGAGTAGCGGAGGTCATACAAGCCTGCCAATTCATTATGGGTGAATTCCCCACCCAAGAAACCCTTAACATTTTACCCCTGGGATTGTATGATCTGTTGATTGGTATGGAATGTCTAGCCACCCATAAAGACAAACTGGATTGTTACCATAAAACCTTGGAATGTGTAAGTGAAGAAGGAAGAAAAATAACCCTTCAAGGGATCCAAAAACCTGTCTCGATGAGACAAATATTAGCTCTTCAAATGAGAAAGTATTGCAGAAAAGGATGTCCATTATATGAAATACAGATGTTGAAAGCAATTGAAGATGACAAACCAAGCCTCGAAGACCACCCCACACTGAGAGAATATAGAGATGTATTTCTGAAAGAGGTACCAAGTTTACCTCCGAGAAGGGACATCGACTTCTCAATAGAACTTGCACCAGGAGTGGTGCCAGTGTCTAGGACACCCTACAGGATGATCACACCTGAGCTATTTCAACTTAAATTACAACTGAAAGAAATGATGGACAGAGGCTATATCCAGCCCAGTGTGTCTCCATGGGGAACACCTATCCTATTTGTAAAAAAGAAAGACGGTACCCTCCGATTGTGTATAGATTATAAACAACTCAATAAGGTAACCATAAAGAAAAAGTACCCCTTACCTAGGATCGATGACTTGTTCAATCAATTGGGAGGTACCTCTATATTCTCGAAGATTGACTTGAGATCTAGATACCACCAAGTCTGAATCAAGGGCGAAGGCATCCACAAAACTACCTTCAGGATGAGATATGGTCACTACAAGTTTGTGGTAGTACCATTCGGATTGACCAATGCCCCTGCCACTTTTATGTACTTGATGAACAATGTGCTCAGCAAATTCCTAGACAAATTTGTGTTGGTTTTTATTGAGAACATATTAATTTACTCCAAGAATAGAGAGGAACATGAGGAAAAACTTAGGCTTGTGCTTCAAGTGCTCAGAGAGCATCAGCTCTATGCCAAATTTAGCAAGTGTGAATTTTTCCAGAAGCAGATACATTACTTGGTCCATGTCCTATCTGAAGAAGGGGTAGCGGTAGACCCTCATAAGATCAGGTCTATCATGGTATGGCCTACCCCGAAGGATGTTTCAGATATCAGATCCTTTATGGGATTGGTAGGATACTATAGGAGATTTATAAAAGGATTCTCCAAGATTGGGAGTCCAATCACTACCCTCCAGAAGAAGGGGTCAAAATTCACGTGGACACAAAAATGTGAAGAAAGATTTCAAACCCTGAAACATCTATTGACCCATGCACCCGTGCTGAAGATTGTCGACCCCGAAGCTGATTTCCTCGTATGCACAGATGCCTTTAAGGGCTCAGAGGAGTCCTTGTGCAGGAAGGAAGTGTGATCTGCTATGAATCCCAAAAATTGAATGAGCACGAAGTCAACTATGTGACCCATTACCTAGAGTTGGCCGCCATAGTGCATGCCTTGAAAATGTGGAGGCATTACCTCCTGGGAAGAAAATTTGTACTTATGACAGACCACTGTGGATTGTGATATATGTTTGACCAACCAAAGCTCAATGCCAGATAAGATAGGTGGATGGCCCTCCTCAGCGAGTTTGATTTTGAAATCAAACATATTAAAGGAAAAGAAAATAGGGTGGTCGATGCCCTTAGCATATGCATGAAAACAATTCACCTGGCAGTGATAAGCACCTGCGAGACGGATGTCAAGGAAAGAGTCAGAAATGCACAAGAGGCAGACACATTCTTCTAGACCGTGACCTCGTACCTACAACAAGAACCCACAGGGATAAAATAATAAGGTCTTCTCACTTACAGAAACAGATTGTATATCCCAGATTGTGATGACTTGAAGAGGTTCATAATGGATGAACTGCACAAAAGACCCTACACTAGTCATCCAGGATACCAGAAGATGATCACGACCACCAGGAAACAATTATATTGGCCTGTATTGAAGAAATACATAGCTGAGTACTTATCCAAATGCATAGAATGTCAACAGGTTAAAGCAGAACATCGACACCCAACAGGATTACTACAACCTATACCAATCCCATAATGGAAATGGGAAACCATCTCCATGGATTTCATCACCGGATTACCAACCTCGACCAAACAGAATGACACCATCATGGTATTGGTGGATAAATTGAGCAAGTCCTCTCATTTTATCCCTGTCAAGTTGACATGTAAGGCAATAGACATCACCAACATATTCATGAAGGAGATATTTAGACTACATGGTATACCGAAAGAGATCGTATCTGACAGAGATACGAAATTTAGTTCCAACTTTTGGAAATCACTGATGGCTGGTTTGGATACCAAGTTACTATTTGGCACAACCTATCACCCTCAAACTGATGGACAGACGGAAAGGGTGAATCAAATATTAGAAGACATGCTCAGGATGCATGTAATGCATCAACCCAAAAAGTGGGAAGACTGTCTGCCACTAGTGGAATTCGCCTACAACAACGGCTACCAAGAATCCCTAAAGATGAGCCCTTTTGAACTCCTCTATGGTAGGTCGTGCAATACTCTAGACAGTTGGAGTAATCTCATAAATAGAGTTACTAATGGACCTGACATGTTGAAAGAAATGGAACAACAAGTGTTTCGTATAAAACAAAATCTAAAGGTCCCTCAGAACCGACAAAAAAGTTATGCCAACCAAAAGAGAACTCCAAAAGAGTTCAAGGTGGGAGACCACATATACCTCAGGGTTAGGCCCAGGAAGAGTTCCCTGAATATGGGAGCATGTGACAAGTTGGCACCTCGATATTGTGGACCCTTTGAAGTTCTAGATAGAGTGGGAGATGTAGCCTATAGGCTAGCACTTCCTCCCACAGTAAAAGCACATAATCTTTTCCATGTTTCATTATTGAAGAAATATGTACATGATTCTAATCATATAATTGACTGGTCTGTGATCCAGGTGGAACCGGAGGGACAATTCCTACCAAAACCTCAATGCATACTGGACAGAAAGGAAACCCCTCTCAGGAACCGAACCATTGCACAGGTCAAGGTGCAATGGAAACATTTTGGCCTAGATGAGGCTACCTCGGAAATGGAATATGCCATGAAACATGCATATTTGATTTTGTTTACTTTTGTACTTACACTTTCTATTGATAGATAGAACATCAAGGACGATGTTCCTTTAAGGGGGAGGGAACTGTAGCACCCTGTTTCCCCCAGTCTGTAAAAATAACTATATTGGCCAAGAATTATGGCAAACTCCAAGATTTGAATGTGTGATTTGACTTTCCCTATATAAAGGGTCGACGAATGTAAATGATGTGTGTATATATATGTTGCATAACTGCTGAGAGGGGGATGTGCTCAAAAAGATACCATGATGGCTGATGAAAGGTGGTGGAAGGAACCTGAAATGGTGGCGTTAACTTCCACCGAGCCAATACTGTGTTGGTCTTTACTGGCTCAAAAACCAAAGCTACTCTCTGGCCCTGGAATGAATTACTTGCCAGGATGGTAGGTGCAGAGGCTCCTCATGAGTTAATGAGGGGATGGGGGTGAACCACCCATCCGTAGAAGCCCTCAGACCTGACCACTACGGGGAAATTCGTGCCACAAGCAACCTTGCAGGACAAAGCAAGAAAGGAAGTGTGGGGAGAGGGCATGCGACAGGAATCGTGGAAGGAGAACCAGAGGAACTCCGGAAAATAAAGTGAGTCATGAGCAGAGGAGAAGGAGAGTAACCTTCGTCCTGGACTTCCAATGAGTGGGAAGTAAGAAACTAAGTCTCAAAGCATCGTGGTATAGCTCGGGGGTGGCTAGTGGTAAGTCCATTGGGAGTCGTTGAGCCTACGGTTGGGTGGAAACGAGCACCCCTCTCAGCAGTTGTGCCACACTTGGTGTTATTTCTGATAAGTGTTTACATCTCGCATCCAGAATTAAATATAATGGATGCATACTCATGTTTGTACACTTATACATGATTGATTTTCTATATAGAAGTGTTTTCATAGTGTTTTGATCAACAACAATGAATGTGTGCTTATACTTATATGACTATAATCGATTTACATATAGAATGTATAAGTTCAGATTCGAGCTCGTCCCCGGGAGAGTTGTCCCATGTTCATGACCCATGATATGCCCTGGTTTGTTTTCCCGAAGGCACCTCCTTCTGGGAAGCCCCATCATATTCCAGATCTAGAGTGAGTTTCTGGAAGGGACTACCATTTTTAAGTAAGTATTTAAGCTTACCTCACCCCTGTCACAGAGTTCATATCTCGATAATCTAAGAAGACCCTTCCGTCAGGTCACCCAGCCTGGTGATAATTACCCAAGGATCTGTTGGAGGAATTTATGGCCTAAGTTTGGAAACCTTGCACCAGAAATAATGGTTCCCTAAGTTTTGGTGTTTCATAGTTTTGGCAACCGGGAAACCCAAAGGCAAGTTTCCTTTTCATCGCACATCGTGAAATCCCGACTTGCGAAATCCCAAAATGGTATAGCACAATTAGAATTTGGTGCTTCGGCATTTTGGCACCCAGGATACCCAAGGGAAAGTTTCCTTGTCTTCGCATGTCACGAAATCCTGACTTGCGAAACCTCGAAATGGTATAGCGTGGTTAGAGTTTGGTATTTCGGCATTTCGGTACCTAGGACACCCAAGGGAAAGTTTCCTTGTATGCACATGTCATGAAATCCTGACTCGCGAAACCCCAAAATGAGCTTAGCATATATATATATGAACTTCGTAGTTTTGGCTCCCGGGAAACCCAAATGCGAGATCTCTCGTCATCGCACGTCATGAAATCCCGACTTGCAAAACCCCAAAATGAGCTTAGCGTATATATATATGAACTTCGAAGTTTCGACTCCCGGGAAACCCAGATGCGAGATGTCTCGTCATCGCATGTCGCAAAATCTCGACTCGCGAAACCCCAAAATGAGCTTAGCATATATATATATATATATATGAACTGCGGAGTTTCAGCTCCAGGGAAACCTAGATGCGAGATCTCTCGTCATCGCACGTCGCGAAATCCTGACTCGCAAAACCCCAAAATGAGCTTAGCGTATATATATATGAACTTCAGAGTTTCGGATCTCGAGAAACTCATATGCGAGATATCTTGTCATCACACATCGCAAAATCCCGACTTGCGAAACCCCAAAGTGAGTTTAGAGGATATATGGTTCGAGATTTTGGCTCCCAGAAAACCTAAGTGTGAGACCTCCTGTCTACACATATCCCGAAATACAGACTTGCAAGACCCCGAAATGATAATAGAGAGGATGAGATATGGTGTTTCAGTGTTTCAGCACCAGAGATATCTAAAGGAAAGTTCTTGTACTCGCCAGTCCTAAAATACCGACTTGCAAAACCCTGTAATGACATAGTGTGTCTAGAGTTTGGATGTTTCGGTATTTTGGCACCCGGGAAACTGACCTAAAAATGAAGAAGACTTGAAAAAATTGAATAATTATTGCAAGTAAAATGTTATGTGTTTAAAGCAACAGGATCAATTTGCAACACATAAATTAAGGATTACTTATGCAAATACACATAGACAGCAGCATAAACATTGAACATAAACACATGTGCACAACAATTGATAAAGGAGTTCACCCCTCTTATGGACTACATCTCCTGGTCCAGCTTCCAATGGATCATTATTATTAATTTCTCAAAAAGTGCTCAAAAACATGTCTTACAATGCTCAAACTGACAAACCGACTGCTCCAATGGCTTCCCAGCATCCCAAAACCCCTATCTGGGCTCTTTCGGCACCTCAATCAATCGAAAAATGAAGAAGTTAGGCCTCCTGGAAGTCTCCCTCTTCAAGCTTGTTGTCTTTGGTTCTACAATTCACACTCCCCCTTGAGTGAACCTAGCTCACACACTCTTTTAAGCGTAAAAACCCAGCACCGGGCGCAACTGCGCCAACGGTGCAAACCGTAGGATGGTTAAGGTGCCTCCAGCCTCTAACCGCCTCGACACCTGGGAATATGGCCATGTGACCTCACGCATTAGCAAATGGGGGTTAAACCCGTCATAACCGTGCAACTTCCGGTTTGGGGTCCCACGCCAATATTTAACACATGGGTCTTGGTTTCAAACCCCGCGGCAATCATTTAACACACGATTTATACAATATATACAATGCAATGTATTGCAATACATTGCAATACAATGGAATGCAATGCGCGTGCCAAACGGTCGGGCCAATACATATATTTTTGGGTCATATGTAATACAATGCGTCCACGGGTCGGGGCTAAGCCCCGGCCCGACCCCCCTTTCCTTCCAAACATAAATCAACCTTAAATAAATGTTTTATGACATGGTAAACAACGAGAAAATGGCGGTACTTTGGTTAGCAGAGAGTTATGAAGTCGTTAGTGTTGGGGGAGGTCCGGGGGTCGAACCCCATGGACTCGCAATACAATTTTATATAACCAAATGAACAAAATGAAGGGGACACGTGGCACCCATGGATTGGGCCACGTGTCCTCATATTACTTTCAACCAATCGGACATGTGTCACCATCCAATATGCCAGCAACCAACCAATAAACAATTTCCACATCATCACCGTACGGCCTGTATGGTCCTGCCACATCACCGTACGGACTGTACGGATAGGTACAGTCAACATCCAAAAATTTTACTTGTTTGGCTTGGCGGACAGATCGCGATATCTCCTTCATACGAACTCCATTTGAGAAAGTAAATATACCGCCGGAATCAGGAAGACGAGATGGACGCAATGGAACTATTTTCGTCGCATTCCGAGCACTTTGAAAATTGAGCAAAATTTGATCCCCTAATCACACCTCCCCATTGGGAAGCTTTTGGACCTCCAAAAGACTATCTCAGTCTATGTGAATATGAGGGTATAGTTCCCTCACCCTTCCAACCTCAATCCACTTGGCCTTGCTTGGATTCGTCCCTTTAAGACCAACTCACAAATACTCCACATTTCCTCGCTTCGAAGTTCTTATTCTCCTGTCAAGTATGGTGTCTTCCTGCAGTTCTGTTAGATACTCTGGAGAAAAATCATCTATGGAAGGAATCTGAACATGATCTCCTTGATCATCAATCAACGGAGGCTCATACAACTTCAAATTCTCAACATTAACAATTGCATACATCTGCATATATGGAGGCAAATCTAAACGAAAAGCATTGTTACCAATCTTGCCGACAATTTTGAAGGGACCATATCT
>ML809870.1:0-10297 GCA_009831015.1 Picea engelmannii
TGATGAAGGAGCTTCCTCTAGTTCAGGTGCAGGTTGAGGTGAAAATTCTCTTTGTGGGGAGTGATGGACCTCCCTCTCTTCTTCTTCAACTTCCTTAGGAGTTTCTTTGTCTTGGGAAATAGGTTTTCTCTTTCTCTTCTTGCTTGTTTTTGCTTGAGAAACACTATTAGCTGGAAAAGGGCTTTGCACCCTGGATTAAGGGGTGGAGGCTATATCTAACTGCATATTTGCAAAGGCAATGAATTGTTCCCAAGTAATGTTTCTCTTCTTCAATTCCTCCATTACAAGTATCCTGATTAACTCATATTGGAAAACACTAGTGTCCACAGCCTTGGACTTGGCTTGGACCCTATCAACCATCTTTCCCATACTTCTAAACAGATAGAAAGGGATATTCATCAAATCCTTGCCTGTGAAGTGTAGCAAGAGCCTAATGTGATATTGGTATATCATGTTGAATCTTCCCTCACATGTAAAATATCTCTGAATAACTTTTAACATTTTTTCAAAGCCCTCAACCAAGTGGCTCCTAGGCACTCCATTAGACAAATTGTCTTTATGATAGTTTGGCTTGAGGAAATCCTTAGAAAAGGCTGCATTAAGGGTCATTGATTTGAACCACCTCTCACCAATGTTAGGTATCTCATTGGCTGCTGCAATGGTTGCCTCAGATACCTCCAAATCAAGGGTTCCTACATTGGTCTTAGTGCCATCAAATTTTAAAGAAAACTCCCTTTCCACTTCAGGGTGTCCCCTATGCATGTTTTGATAGAAATATAGGCAACCAACCCTTTGGAAAACCTCCCTAATCATAAGCTCAACATCAAATAGGTGCATGTCAAAAGGATCAGTCCTGACCACACTTCCACCCTTGTGAGATTTCTGTTGTTGGGGTGTATCCATGGATAGAAGTAGGAGGTCAAAAACTGTAATGCTATGAGATGGTAAGGAAACCAAACAAATACAAAAGTATTTAAGTTTTGACAGGTGATCCTTAATTGTTCTTATAGGGATTTCCTCCAATTCACTTCTGAACAATAAAAGACTAGTTTGATGGATGAAAATGGGAGAAAAGATCCTCAAATAAATTATATGCAGGAAGATTGCACTGTCCAATTTTAAGCTAGCATACGTCCACCATACAGTGTCATCATCATTTTAAAAGGCAAGGGATTCTAACCTTCTCATTGCAAACAGACTTTGAGATGAAAATATAGGATGGCACAATGAATAAGGAAGGCTAATGCTGGATTTGTGAGCATAGAAGATGGCACTGATTTAACATGGAATTTGCAACGCTGGAACAAGGGGTTCATAGCGCAGTTTTGGTAGCAATTTCTGTAGCACAACGTGGACAACATGAGCCAAGAGGATAAATGGGCATTCAAAGCTTTGAAGAAAAATGAATCAATTTTAGTGGAGGAAAATGTCAGTGTGCAAATGGCTATGAAGTCTATGGAAGCAAAGGTAAATGGATCTGGTAGGTGGGAGAAATTGTAGTTTGCAGTGCCAGACACTACCAAAAGATAAAATAGAACCTTAATGATCTTTATCATAGATCAGATGGCTCAAGAAGTACCTGGACATCGTAGCTTGATAATGGCTGATTTGCAGCAAGCCTGGAGTCGTTTGCAACCACCTCAGTCTCCAATTCACCTCGGATAATTAGTTATGTAGCAAATTCCGCAACTCTGTCTGGACTAGTAGTTTCAGCAGCGCCGAGCTAGGAGTAGGATTTCAAATTTGGTAAACAATTAGAATTTTCATAAATGAACAAATCACAAAATTCCTTTTGAAGATAAGGGTGCTGAAAACAATAAAAGACATGACATCAAATCCATAATTGCGAATGATGGTAAAGAAGGAGAGTGTACAACCATGCGTTACAAAAGCACCTAGTGAGTTGGCAACACACTTTACAAAGTTTGATTTGACTCCTTCACGGGAAAAGAGACAGAGTGGAGAGGATCAAGTATATGAATGGATGGAGTGACTTGTCAGGTTTGTAGATTCATGGGGTTGATAGTGCTAGTTGTCAAGTCAAGTGATGAGTCAAGGATATAAACCAAAAAATGAACCTAGGGTATAAACCATAGGTGTGGGTCAAAAATGTGAACCAAGTACCAAACCTTATTTGTTTAAACCAACCTAAGAAAATCATAAAGATAAAATTAAAACAAACTTAAAGACTAATGGGTAAAATTTAAAACTTAAGGAGAAAATTGACCCGTGACAACTTCATGTGATAACATGGTGAAAGTTGAACCACATAAGTTTGACCAATAAGATCGAAGGGTGGTTTATGAATTTTATTTTCCAGTATAGGGTTAATATCTAGGCTCACTTTTTGACTCATAACTCATGATGAAACAAGCTCCTTCTAGGATTTCCAAACCCTGACTTGTAAAACTTTGCTATCTTTGACATAATTTTAGACAAATAATATGGAAAATTTAATTTATACCTCTAAGAAATCCATTAACAATCTAAAATGGAAATGGAAAACTAGACCAAAAGGACCTTCACAAGTAATATAACATTTAATGATTAAAAACAACGAATTCCATTTCTTTTTCACTTGGAAAACATGCATACTTTTTGGATTATATGTTTATTTGGTCGTCACTAGAAATTCGACCTATGGAATATATTTCACTAGAACGTTTTTGGACCACACTTTTCCTACCATTGACAAATGAGCGACCTCTGCTATCATGGCTTCATCCACCTGCATCATTATGTCTCCCACCATTGATACTCTACCATTAAAACTATGCACAAAATCCTTTGCTACTCCCATTTTATAACCATGAAATGACATATGGAACTGCAACCAACCAACTCTCTGTAACAAAGGCATACACTATTTATTTGCTTCTATAGTTTCAAGACCTCAGGTTCAACTCTAGACACAGGAGCCATGGTAATGACATGTGAACTATTAGCGAAGGGTTCAGTTCCCAAATATCCACAGTGAATAACAACACGCAGACACAACGATGAACATTGACCAAAATATGAAGAAAAATGAGGGAAAGGAGTCACAATGAAAAGTATAGTTTCGAAAATTGGAGATATGAGTTGGTTCATAGAGATCAACTCACTAAAACTCAAAAGTAATGGCGAATGTAAATGCTTGACCAAAAGGACAATGAACACGACAATTTTCACAAATTTCAAAGGCCACATGTCATGAACACGATTCAAAGTGTAATATATTCAGGACACACAAATAAATGATCATTTGGAAAAAATTATCGCAACGATTTGATTTTAAGGTAATTCACATATTGATCATAAAAATGATGTGATTGCCAAGTAATTTCAATAATGGTCAAGTAATAATAATGATAATTATGAAAAACCATGGTATAATATTCATGTAAAATAAAGGATTAAAATATATCCAAGTGACTTATCCTTTACCATAGTTTGAGATCATGATAAGATTTATGACCGTTAAACTAAAACCATAACAAGCCAAAACGATTATTCATCCAAATATGATTCTGTAGCTCATGTGCAATTGAGAAAATGAATTATAAAATATCATCAAGTGATTTGTAAAATAATTAATAGAACAATAACAAGCTTACAAATCCATTTTTGCATTTCATCCTTATAATAGATTTCAAATCATGATGATAAGCACAATTTATATTCATAAATCAAAAGAGGAATTCTAAAAAAAAATGTTTGAATTTCATGTTGGAAATCATGAAATTTAAAATGAAAAGAATTGATATAAAAATAAAGAATCAATGTCAAAGACACTTTTCAGTATTCAACACATTCAATGAAGTAATGTCCAAAAGCAACAATGAATCACAAAATATTTATAGAATTCTATTTCAATTAAAGAAACTCAAGAAAAAAATTAGAATTTTTTTTTATTAAAATAAAAAGGAACCAAAATTTTATCATTCAAAAATTTAAAATGTGGAGGGTTGTTTTTTTCCACAACAATTGGCGACATATGGGGACCAAGCAATTATCTCTGATTTATATGGTAAGAAACAACATTAGATTACATATATAAGAAAATATAAAAATTTCATTATCAATGATAACTCATGACTAATTTAAAAGAGAAGAAACATTACATTTGTACTCATACTCATTCACTCGGTATTTTTAGAGGGAACAAAATTTAGTTAATTTAATATTGAGGAAATAGGATTTTGGTTTGACTACTTAGCAAAGATTACTTATCATGGGTGCAATCAATTCAACTCATCTTTTTGATACCCAACTTTTCTTCACTGCCAGTAGGCATGTTCAGTACCCCAACGAAGTTGCTTTGATATCATGCATACATTTCCCCGCTGTCGGCAAGCGTCCATAACCCTGACATGTTTGTATACACTTCCCACAACTTCCTATGTATTAAATTTATTGGTCCCCTTTTGATAAATATATTTGAGATTGCATTTTTGTTTGCAATGGTGAATAGGAAGAGGGGTGATATTTGAAAGTTACTTTGATATATTGAACCTCATAGGGTAAAACTAAGCTTTTCGTCTTAAGATTTTCTATTCCCATTGTTTCAATTTTATTTATGTAAAGGGAAATTAACTCTGAAAAAACCTTGTTACAAAGTAATTTCCTAGGTAACCTTTCTTGAAAAGAATAAACTAATCATAGAAGGACTTGTTATTATTTATATAATATTAATAATAAATTTTCTATTTTCATGAAATCTAAACATGATTCTATGTTATGGAAGAGATATAGGTAGTATATAACATATCTAATATTATTATAAACAAACACAAAAAACATAAACAAAAGAAATCAATCAACCAAAAGACATAAATCATAAGCAAACAACAAATAAAATAAAATATTTACAACAAGTATTTGCATATTTATAAGATTCACTGCCAGTAGGCTTGTTCAGTACCCCAATGAAGTTGCTTTGATATCATGCATACATTGCCCCACTGCCAACGAGCGTCCATAGCCCCAACGGGTTTGTATACACTTCCCACAACTTCCTATGTATTAAATTTATTGGTCCCCTCTTGATAAATATATTTGAGATTGCATTTTTGTTTGTAGTGGTGAATAGGAAGAGGGGTGATATTTGAATGTTACTTTGATATATTGAACCTCATGGGGTAAAACTAAGATTTTCGTCTTAAGATTTTCTGTTCCCATTGTTTTGATTTAAGATTTTCGTCTTAAGATTTTTTGTTCCCATTATTTTGATTTTATTTATGTAAAATGAAATTAACTCTGAAAATACCTTGCTACAAAGTACTTTCCTAGGTAACCTTTCTTGAAAAGAATGAACTAATCATAGAAGGACTTGTTATTTTTTATATAATATTAATAATAAATTTTCTATTTTCATGAAATCTAAACATGATTCTCTGTTATGCAAGAGATATAGGTAGTATATAGCATATCTAATATTATTATAAACAAACAAAAAAAACATAAACAAAAGAAATCAATCAAACAAAAGACAGAAATCAAAAGCAAACAACAAATAAAAGCAAATATTTACATATTTACAATATTCGCTGCCAGTAGGTTTGTTTAGTACCCCAAAGAAGTTGCTTTGATATCATGCATACATTTCCCCACTGCCAGCAAGAGTCCATAGCCCCGACGAGTTTGTATACACTTTCCACAACTTCCTATATATTAAATTTATTGGTCTCCTTTTGATAAATATATTTGAGATTGCATTTTTGTTTGCAATGGTGAATAGGAAGAGGGGTGATATTCGAAAGTTACTTTGATATATTGAACCTCATGGGGTAAAACTAAGATTTTCATCTTAATATTTTCTATTCCCATTGATTTAGTTTTATTTATGTAAAGGGAAATTAACTCTGAAAAGACCTTGCTACAAAGTACTTTCCTAGATAACCTTTCTTGAAAATAATGAACTAATCATAGAAGGACTTGTTATTCTTTATATAATATTAATAATAAGTTTTCTATCTTCATGAAATCTAAACATGTTTCTCTATCATCCAAAAGATATAGGTAGCATATAACATATCTAATATTATTATAAACAAACACAAAAAAAATAAACAAAAGAAATCAATCAAACAGAAATCAATCAAACAAAAGACATAAATCAAAAGCAAACAACAAATAAAATAAAATATTTACATATTTACAAGAGGATGGATTTTACATATTTGCATGGAAAAGATCCTTAAATAACATAAAATCAAATCAGAAACTCAAAAACAAGAGTAAAGAAAAGCCAATCAAACTTTAATAAACAAAAACAAATCTAAAGCAATAATAATGAAAATTTGCGAACTCCCTAAAAATAAACTAGAAAGCAAGGTAAAATATAAGCCATGAAAACTTGAAAACCTAAACAAGACAAAAATTAGAAAAGATATCTCATCATACTAAAAATAGTATAAAGTTAAAAAAGAGTGTTTTCATGTATGTTGAGATAAAGATGGATTATGTATTGCATGATATGGAATAGATCAGACTTTTATTTAAAAGGAAATCCTAAAATTAAGAAGGAACAATTATGAGTAAAAGATAAAATCACATAAATATGTCCCATGCTTTGAAAATATATTTCCCCAAAGTTAAAACTCAATTGAAAAGTATTAATGATCACCTATTACTGATTGTAGGGTAGACTTACAATAAGTTTTTAAATAAAACAAAGAACAAGACGTTGGATGAAAACAAGGTAACGTGTAGAGACTCCTTGATATAAGTCGTTTGCAGCTAGAACACCATCACAACAGTTTTATGCAAAGGAACCCAAGGAATTTTTAATATAAGCTATCAGCTAAACCTCCAATAAAAACATGCAAAACCAAAACTCAGATCAGAAAATTCTAAAAAAATGAACTAAAAAAATTACTAAAATAAAATGAAAATAAACACATGCAATCTTACCTTGAAGAATTTCATATTAGTTTACCTTAGAGATCATGATATCCTCCAAATTTCAATTTTTAAGGAAGTTACTTCTTCTCATCATCAAGGTTAAGAAACATGAAGAAGTTACGTATTTATTCAAGTTTACATATGCCTATAATTATCAGATTTATTGAAACTAACTAAGGCAAGCATCAAGCCTTTTTTTAGAAAAAGAAAAAGAAAATAAAACTAAATTAATCTACTTCTACTCCTATCCTACAGGATAATCAGAACTAGGTGAAGTCATATTTCCAGTGCAACCATTCCGGTTCTTTAATTCCTCCACTCATATATACAAGATGAATCAGTTGCATAAATCGAATGAATGATAAACTATGAAAACAAATTAAACCTATTATTTACAAATATTCCTAATAAATACAATAAAGGAAAATTATTTACAGGAAACTTTGCTAAGAAATAATTCTCCAACCATACTTCAATCCTATCATGAAAGTCCAAATGGTTAATATGAAATATAGTTGAAGTAACTAACTCCTTAGAAAATGTATGAGTACATATCTATTATGCTATTTATAGTATGAGAAACATTACCATTACTGTACATATGAAAACTTTTTGAAAATGAGTCCTCCATCCATGTCTTGATCGGATCAATAAAATCAAAATGAAAATCTGTTATAGATGGTAATGAAGCTATGGATGGATAATATAACATGTAACATTTGACTAGTGTATTTGAAGCTTGTGGAGAATTGATGTTTTTTATATCCTTAAAGTGTGGATCATTATGATAAATAAACATGGTACTTTCTTCATTATTAGGATGCCCCTTTACTAATTCACATGACAAGTTTTGAGAATATCGTCTTAAGATATTGAAAAGGTTAACTAAAAGCATATGGAGAATATACATATCATTATTTACACTAGTTACAAGGGTATGGGAACCAGTTTGCTAAATATTATTCTTCATAAGTGTTACTAGAAATATTACTGATAAGAGAAACAATATTACCTATTTGTAAAAACAATTCAAGATCATCAAAAACAATATTACCTACTTGTAAAAACAATTCAAGATCATCAAAAGATTCAAGAGGAGTTTGATTAATACCTTCTGATACATAAATGGAAATAGTTACTCGTTCTGAAGGATTGAAATCATTATGATTTTTAGAAAATACAAAATAAAATTTTAGTGTAACATTAACTTTATTAGGATATGCCTCATCTTGTATTATAAATTGGATTTGAGGATTGACAATACAAGGTATTTAAGAAGGGTGAAATACTTCAATATTATCAATCTCCAAATATTCACATAAATGACTTCATTCTCTTCCCTTATAAAAGATAAACCTGAACTAGAAAATTGATCACATGTACATGTATGAAATTCATGTTCTTTAAAATAATTCTTTTTCATTTCCTTATTTTGATCTTAATTGATGAAAACTTGAAAATTATTCTGATGTGTACTAGTTCCTTCACTTTCTTGAAAATGAGTAAAACATGAAGGGAATAGCTCTTGAAATGAATGATCACAACTTGGAAAAGAACCATCAAACAAGTCAATGTATAATGAATAATGACTATTCAAACATATGTAATTGAAAGTTTCTTTATGAGGGAAATCATCATAATTATTAGTTTTTGAATTTTGAGTCATTGATTCTTCATTATCCTCTTCATCATAAGCAACCAGTCGATTATAATCAGAATTAATTTTAGGAATGTAATTGATTTTGCCTAATATATCTATTCTTTCTTGAAACCATTTAGCAACAAGTTCTGAACTATTTGTTAGAAAAGGTTTATTAATATTATCAGTAGACTCAAATGAATCTTTTGTAACATCGATTATAGTATGTACACTTAGAAAATAAATATTCTTAGGTTCATCAAAGTTATTATGTATACAAGGAAGAGAACAATAGTGAATAAACCAATGAGTTAAGTCTATGTCAGAAGGTTTATCATCAACATGAAATTTAAAAGTGATTAATTTGAATCTAATAAGAAAATCAATATCAGATTCACCTTCTAAGATTCATAAGTTTTCAAGTTACGTACATATTTCATCATAATCATAATAATCTTGAAATGTATAAATAAAATCACTTACAAACTGATCCCATGAATGTATGGAAGCAAATGGCAATGATTCACACCAGTCTTTGGCTTGACCTATAAACGTGAGAGTAAAAATCATGCACATAACACCTTCATCAATATCATAATTATTTCAATTTTTAATGAATTGAAGAACATGATAAAATTAAAAAAAATTAGACGCACCATTAAACTTTATTTTTGACAAGTGTTTAACTACCTTCATTTGAGTGCTTGAAGATGCTCGACCAGAGATGCAAATCCAAATAGAAAGTTTAGAAGGAGCCATTAAAAGAAATAATAATGTAAAAACAAACAATGCCAAAAAGAATCAACTTGTAATGCCCACTCTTTGGTGGCCCTTCTTCTAGTGCCAAAAATGTTGATGGCTAGAATTGACCATGTTCAACATGGAGGAAATCACCCATTGAGGGCCCCAATTAGACCCTTATCCATTTGGGATGGTGATTTCGACTGGTTTTATAGGTCCAATTACCCTTATCTAAAACTAACCTAATATAAATGCAGATATAACCTAACTAACCTAACCTAAACTAACTGAAACAAGGGCTCAGTCAAGCCACAAAGATGCATGCTTCTGCGAAAGAAGACTTAAAGAAATGTAATGAATTAAACTAAATATAAATGCATCCTAGTCTAAATGCAAACAACAAAATAAACCTATTCTATCATTATTAGGAAAAGATATAGATTTCTTCCCAATCAAGAGAAAGATAATGAAAAATGAACCAACATTGAACTTAGAATAAAATGGGGTTAACAGATCAGAGAAATAGTTCTAGGATGTGCCACTTGTTTAAACAAATATATACAAACAATTATCTGATAAATAATTATCAGATATCTATTGTACATATATATAATTGAAAAGGAAATGCATTTAAGCCAAAATATCATGTCAGAATACTGGAACAATCCAAATAGAATGACAAGAATAATACCAAAATGAATATAACACTAAGCTGATAGATAGCTATGCAACTAAATGCATAAAATCCTTCTCAAATGCAATATTGAACCCTTAATTCATCTCTGTCCAATCCTACAAGATAGATTAGTAGTGATTTAAAAACAAGAAAAAAATATTCTAGTCTAACAATAGTGTTGGAAAAGATATTTCATACCCATCAAGACAAAGAATAAAAGAGGACTAAATAATCTCTTTATTAAATCCCCAAAACCGGAAACAATGTTCCAAATGGTTACAAAAATAAAGAGTTCTCCTTCTATTGGTTCAACTAATAGTTAATCTTCTACAAGACAAATCCCCCTTACAAGAGTG
>ML809870.1:30454-76833 GCA_009831015.1 Picea engelmannii
TTCAGTTGGTCTTCAAGAATGAAGATGAAAATGAGAAATTTTCCAGGTCCAAGAAGGTTTAGAGTCCATCATATACAACAGTGGTGGAGTTGTTGAGATCAGTCTCCAAGTGGGAGATTGTTGGTTGTGGAGCCTGATTATCTCACTGATTTAGAGGTCCTTGCTTTCAGCCGTGTTTATACCCCATGAAGTATTTACACCCCAGAAGTATGTACACTCTTCCACGCGGGGGAGTGCAGAGGGGGGGTACCCCCTCTGTGGGGTCCGGGGGCAAGCGGGCCCCCAGAGAAAAAATTGCCTTGTAAAAGTATGTTGTAATTTCATTGTAAATCTGGACCGTTCATTATAAGGTCACAGATCTAACGGTAGAGATTATGTTAGGGTTTTTTTCCCTAGAAGGCAACCCTCTTTTATGAGGGAAATGTATTGCGGCTATGGTTGATGGTGAATATTATATTCTGAGAGAGGAGACTGTGAGAGAAAGAAGAGGAAGTTACAGTGGGTTTTTCTGTAGGTTGTATCCCTTCATTTGCTGGATAATAATAAAGGAAGGACCTAGCAATTTCTCTGGTGGACGTATCCCACACTAGGTGAACCACGTAAATCTGTGTCTCTCTTGTATTGTGTGTCTTCTGTGTTTTTTTTCTGCATTTGTTTTATTTTATTGCTTCGCGGTCCTTTTTTTCTAACAACCATTACAACCACTGTAACAACATTTTTCTACAGAAGATCAGAATATCCTATTCTAGCATGGAAGATTAGATCAGACTAAGAATAGGATTTGTACGTACACATGTAATTTTATGCTTAATTGTATTAAGAGGATTCTCCTCTTTAAATAGGGAAGCAATCAACATTAGAGAGGGGATTACAGAAGGCTTATCTAGAAGGGAATTACAGAGAAGGAGCTTGTTCACTTTGGATATTGTAACTCGTCACATTTGACAGATGAATACAAGATCATTCTGAGCATTTCTTCTTAGTTCCTTTCATTTCTGGGGAATCTTGTGAGAAGGAGAGGGCCCACCTTCTTCACAAGATCCACCCATCAGTTTTTGTAGTGTGTTAGTGTTGTTTTTATCTATACCTTGTTAAAACTCTGTTTTGCTGAAACTCTATTCCCACTGATTGTTGCATCGCTTTCGTACAATTCATTTCTAGGTAATTGTTAATCATTTTGATTGGTAATTCTGTTGCAGAATGAGTTTATGAAAGTGTGATAGTCAGAGACAGGTGCTGAAGATTCCTACTTTGGGGAATAGGGTCTTGTTCTCTGTTACAGAATAGTTAGTCTTTGGTAATTGTTAATCATTTGAATTGGTAACTCTATTTGCAGAATGAGTTTATGAAAGTGTGATAGTCAGAGATAGGTGCTGAAGATTCCTACTTTGGGGAATAAGGCCCTGTTCTATGTTACATAATAGTTAGTCTTCTTTGCAGTATGTTGAAAGGTTCCTTTTTCTTAGGTTGTTGTTTCTTAATGTAATCCAAGATTCTTCTGATAATTATTTCATTTTGAATCTTAAAACTCTGCAATAGATAGATTGCTTTTACTGTAATTCAGAGTAGAACTCCAGTCTGTTCAAAACAAGGTGTGATTAGTATAACTGTTACTTCAAATTTGGATAGCTTTTGAGATTGAGCATATAAAATGTGAGATTGCCTTTGAAATAAAAAGACTTCCTTGGGTTGACAATTTATGTAACACTTGATTGTTTTAATAAGCAATTATAGTGACCAACAGTGGGGAAATCCCACCAAGTTCAAAGCCTACGCTCATGGTATGTATTCCACAATGTCCTTGGATTCTCATATCTTATATATAGCCATGATGATTTTCCCTTTGTTTGGGAGAAAAAACCCCACACATTTCTCAGTTGAGTGGGTGGGTATAATGAATGAAGTGGTCGAAGGCTATACTTTCAATTGGGCCAAAATGTTGTCAGAAAACCCAACTAAGGAGGTTGTTGAGTACCAATCGTTGAAATCAAAAGGGAAACCTGCTCCTTTTTACATGTTCGCATATATCATGGATTCTATTTTCTTCATGACCCCATTTCCCCTGATGAACTGGAGTTGGACCCCGACTAGTTATGAGTCTATACATTTCTACCACTCCAAACTATGGGAAGAAAATGCTAAAGATTTATTTTATGAGATTTGTCACAACGTAGTGGTACCTATTCATGTAGTTATCTATGGCCACCCGCCGCCCAAGATTTCATAGAAGATTATGGGAAACTTGGGCACATTTGCAGAATGGTACGTTGAAGAGAAATTCTCTTACATTAGAGTTTTTGGTTGCTTTGTTCCTCCTCATTCCCTTCCAAAACTTTTACCTGACAGGCTGGTGTGCCGAGAAGTGGTATACCAAACAGTAGCAGGAGGAATCACTAAGGAATTGAAAGTGGCTTAGAAAAATGTATGGACAACTTTTCCCATTCAGGTTGGTATGTTTAGATTGTTAGATTTTGGTCATACCAAAGTCGAGGCTGCAACCTTGGAAGATGTCAGATTAGTTGACATTGAATTCAAAAGACATGATCCTCACAAGGTGGTAGAGAATCATTTGGCTCAATTCAACATGAAAAGATACATCCACAAAGAGTCTCCTTATGATGAGGTTTTCAGGGGAGCTAGATCCTATGAAGAAGTTCAAAATAGATTTCAGACTCTGCCTCCTGACCAATAGGTTGGTTTCCTCAGCTTTCAAAAGCATAGATGAAACAAATCACCTAATATTTTACAAGGAGAGTGAAGGCCCATTCCATCTTCCCAGGAAGCTAAACCCACAAAATCTCAGCCAAGTTGCTCCACAAAGAACAAAACTGAAGAAGTATTGAAAAGTTCAGACGAATTATTTAAAGAGATAAAAAAATCACTGCTAGGTATACATGACCAACATATATTATCCCACTTTGAATATTTCATGAAGCAGGGACAAGTTTTCCCCCCTTCAACACCAATTACTTATGCTAGCATCCCAAGTACAACATGTCCAGAAATCTCCATCACAATTATCTCTCCCATTCCATCATTAACTCCTTTAGCGACCAGTTTTGAAACTCTTAGTTCAGAGGTCATTCACATAGATGAACTTATTCCTATCTTTCCTGAATAAATTCCTCCTTCAAGTTTCTTTTTCAACAAGAAAAGGAAATCTATTGTAAAAAAATAATCTCAGCAAAAAGATGGAGGAGTTACTAAAAGGCAGAAAATAGTGTATGATGGCAAAGGCCAAAATGATCCTGAGTTTGCCAAGGAGGTTGCAGATTCACTAGGGGCCTTTGCCACTATCAACCAATGGTCAGTGGATAACATGAATAAGAAACTGCAAAAAAAATCTCTCTTCATGGAATAATTGTAGAATGAAATGAAAAACATAGAACAAATTGTCAGGAGAAAAATGAATCACAACATAGAGCAAATTAGGTTAAATTATCAGCAACAGATGAAGTAGTTATAGGAGAAACTCGATCTCATTTACCAGAATTCACAGACCAACAAAGCCATGATTACTCAGTGGGACAATTTGATAGAACAGTTGTAGGCCAAATTAGTCATAATAGAGAACAAAACAATAGACATCACTGCTTTCAAAACACAAGCATCTAAAATCAATGAGAAGTTGTCCAACAGGATCTATATCAAAAGGTCGATACTATTCAAAAATACTATCAGGAAATAAATAATTCTTTGAAAAAGTATTTATGTGAAAGAAAAGGATGCCAGTGTGGCTAGATCCAAGTTTCAGGAATTCATTATATGGAGGCAAAAAACCAATATCCTTGGTCTCGCCCCTTTTTCACAATATGAACAAGTGAAGGGTGAAATGGCCTTGAAAGTGTGGGAGGCAAACCTAGAATAAAGACATAAGATTTCCAGATAGGCAAATGAGACTTGTTTGAATACCCGTCTTCTGTAGAAGCAAAATTGGTTGAATTTGAAGGAAATGATATCTCAGAGGCACTTGGGCAGATCAAAATATAAATGAATAAATAAAACTCTAGAAAAAATAAGGAAAATTTTCAATTTGTCATTCAAAATATGAATCAAATTGATTTGCTCAAGATTAATGAGTTTTTGGTGAATCCTAATTTACAGTATCAAAGTACATCCCAAGCAGTAAAGAAGATCCAGGAAAATCTACCACTAGTACACAAGAAGGTGTTTGCCTTTGAATTGAACGAGAACATTGAACCTTCGAGATTTGTGGTAGCCTTGATGGATATGTGTACCTAGTTCAATTAACAGAGGAAAGCAAGTGCGTCTGGGAGAAAATGAAGGAGCATATGAAGCGCCAAAACATCAAACCATAACTCAACAATATCTGCGTTTTGTTTTTCCATTTGGATTTTATTCTATATTTAGAGAAGATATTGTGGAAAGTCCAACTACTTTTAGTTGAGACAATTTTTGTATAAAGAGATAGATATTAGATCTATTAAAGGATTCTTTTGGCCTAAGGTAAAAGAAAGAACTTATTGAATATTAATACAAGAGAAGACAAAGATTCCAATTCTCATTTTATTTAAGTTATGTGTTTTCCCTATGTTTCCATATCTTATTAGTTTCCTTTTGTAGTTCTTGAAGAATGAATGATTACAATTTAGTAATACATCCACTGTAATCTTAATACATCAGAAGTCCATTTAGTTACAATTTTTCCTCTGTTCTTACTGTGAGTAAAAACAAGACCTATGATCTATGTGAATTGTTGCATTCTTAATCTTCTTTCAAGAGTACATCTTTTATTTTTATTCTACTGCAAATGAGGTAAGACTTATATGTAATTGATGCCTTGCTTTATTTTAACAGATTTTTCAATCATTTCTACAACATTTGAAATTAAATTTATGACTCAGATAATGAGATACTGCCTTTGTATTGTCTTATCATAAATTTCACTTAAAGTTATTTCTCATAAAGCTGAAGGTAGAAGAAAGCACTTATAAAACATTTCATTTAAATCTTTGATGCCTGACATTATTTTTTGAGCCTATAATCAATCTCAGGAACAACATCTCCCACCTTTAATACTCGACCATTAAAACCATGTGCATAAGCCCTTACTACTCCCAGGTTATAACCATGAAATGACATAAGGAACTGCAACCAACCATCTCTTTGTAACAAAGGCATACACTCTTTATTTTATTCTATAGTTTCGAGACTCAGGGTTCACCTCTAGACATAGGATCCATGGTAATGATAGGTGAACTATTAGCGAAGGGTTTGGTTCCCAAACATCCACAGTGAATAACATCATGTAGACAAAATGCTTGACATTGACGAAAATCTAAAGAAAAATGAGAGCAGGGAGACATAATGAAAAGTATAGTTTCGAAAATTGGAGATATGACTTGGTTCAGAGGGCTTGACTCACTAAAACTTAGGAGTAACGATGAATGTAAATGCCTAACCAAAAGGACACTGAACAAGACAATTTTCACAAATTTCAAAGGCCACATGTCATGAACACGATTCAAAGTGTAATATATTCAGGACTCACAAATAAATGATCATTTGGAAAAAATTATTGCAACAATTTGATTGCAAGGTACTTCACATATTGATCATAAAAACAATGTGATTTCCAAGTAATTTCAATAGCGTTCAAGTAATAACAATGATAATTATGCAAAACCATGGTATAATATTCATGTAAAATAAATCATTCAAATATATCCAAGAGACTTATCCATTACCATAGTTTGAGATCATTATAAGATTTATGACCATTAGAACTAAAACCATAATAAGCCAAAACTTTTATTATTCATCCAAATTTGATTCTGTAGCTCATGTGCAATTGAGAAAACTCCTTATAAAATATCATCAAGTGATTTGTAAAATAATTAATAGAACAAGAAAAAGTGCATAAGAGTGATTAAAAATCCATTTTTGCATCCCATCCTTATAACATATTCAAATCATGATGATAAGCACAATTTGTATTCATAAACCAAAGGAGGAATCCTGAAAACAAACAAAAACTTGTTATGGAACCAATTGACTAAACAACAAAATTCTTTGAAACCCTATTTGAATTTCATGTTGGAAATCATGAAATTCAAAATGAAAAGAATCTGTATAAAAATAAAGAATCAATATTAAAATCACTTTTCTGTATTTAGCACATTTAATGAAATAATGCCCAAAAGCAACACTGAATCACAAAATATTTACAGAATTCTATTCCAATCAAATAAAATCAAGGAGAAATAAGAGAAAACATTTTTATTAAAATAAAAAGAAAGCCAAATTTTATCATCCAAAAATTTAAAATGAGGGGGGTTGTTGTTTTCCACAACAAATCTCTATTCAATATGGAAGCAAAAGTGTACATAAATCCATACTAAGGTGAGATCAATTCATTAAAATTGAATAATTGTTTGTAACAAGTAGAATTTTATTTCAAAGTTCACCATATAGATGAGGAGAAAAATATATCATTTTCTATACTAAAGTTAGAGGGCCATGCTTTAACCTAGTGTGAAAGTCACACAAAGGCACTTAGGCTAGAAGGAGATCCACCAATAACTAAGTGGGAGGATTTCAAAACCCTCATTAAGTCCCATTTGTATCTTATTGGGTATGTAGAGGACCAATGGATCCATTGGAATTACTTCAGGAAAAGGTAGAGGTAGAGTGTACAAGAGTACACCACTGAGTTCAAAAACATGGCCATCATATTGGGTATCTATCCCAAGAACCCAAATGTACTCGTCAATTATATGATAGGTATACATAGTCATCTGCGAAATATAGTGATGATTTTCAAGACACGGACAGTGAATGAGGCATGTGTACAGGCACAATATTTGGAAAACATGGGTAATAAGAAAGGGCAGCTAAGCGGTTCCAAGCAGAAGGAGCATCAGGAAGTTTCCAAGGACGAGAAGAATAAGTGGAAAGGGAGAAAAAAGAAGAATACAACAACCCTACACATCAATGAAAAGACCCTAGAAACCATTGCAATCATTGAAACATTGATGGCCACACTTAGGAAAAGCGATGGAAACTACATCTAGAGCTAAACCCGAAGAACCTAAAAAAGGATGGAAAGAAAAAGAACCTTCTAGCTTTAGATTCAAGAAATTAGGTTGAAAGTAGCTCTGATGTGGATGGAAATATTTTATGCATGTCTATGCACAAGGAGGTGAATCCGAGTAGTCTTCATCACCAGGAAGAGAAGGAGATGACCAAGCTATTCCACATCAATATTCAGGTAAAGAAGACCAAGATCGATGCTCTCTTCGACTCTAATTCACAAACTAATATTATAGTAGTATATTTAGTCAACAAGATTGGATTGGAGGTTCATGATCATACTATCCCCTATCCATTGGGTTGGGTAAACAAGGATGCAAAGATCAAGGTAACAAATAAGTACACGATTGAATTTGTTGTAAGTGTTTATTTTATAGATGAATTAGAATTGGATGTAGCACCACTAAATGTATGCATAGTAGTGTTTGGAATACCCTACATGTATATGAGGGATGTTATCTTCATGCAAAGATCCAACCAATACTGCCTCATCAAGGATGGGAAATACTTCATCATCAATGTGCATAAAGGAAAATAAAAAATTTCACTTGTAAGTGCCAATCAATCTAGGAAATTGATTAGTTCTAGAAATAAATGTGTTTTACTTTTCCTAAGGGAAAATTAGTCTAGTGAATAATCAAGATTCATGTCAAGAAGACCAATATAGATGATCTCCTCGACACTGGTTGACAAACTATGTTGGATCATGTTTTCATTGATGCCAAAGGATTGATTTCAAAGGAACAATGTCTTGTCATAGTATATTGATGTAGTGATTGATGGATCATGTATTGACCTTGATGTCAACGAATTGATTTCAAGAGGATTCATAGTCATATGCATAGATGAAGATGGATGAATGAGTTTTCATTGATATATGATGCATAGTTGTATTGATGTAAAGATGACTCATTATTGTATTGTCATGGTTGATAGGGAGTACAAATGGATGAACTCCAAAGTGGCCCCCTTATGGTGAAAGTCTTAATGGAAGACGCTTTGTGGTTAAGTTATCCTAGAATTATGGTTATAGAACCCATGCTTAACCATGGAATAATGAGATGAATATAAGTGAATATGTCAGTGAAAATATCCTAGATGGATAGTGCTTGTCATTCCATTTCCGGTGGTATGTGGAACGTCACATAACTCCTCACGGTTTGAGAGTTATGGCGTTACGAAGTTGGAGGAACCTCATATGATGGCTAGAAGCCCCAAAAGGTCAAAGAAGTCAAAGTTCTTACAAAGAAGAAATTATTTAAATAAGAAAGTCAAGAGGATTATTTAAATAATAAAATAAATGGAGAACTTTATATTTATGGAAAGTGATTATAAGAAGGTTAAACCTAAAATGAGGAAAGTGGGTTAAGTGGTCAAGTGGCTATTGGATATATGGACAAGTGGAAAATTGGACAAAGTTGGACATAGGTGACTATGTGGACAAAGTGTCTATGTGGACAAAGTGGTCTAGAAGACGCTTCTAAGGAAGCTACTTGGAGAGTATAAATAAGAGGCAAGGGTCTCTTGTAGAAACATCTATTGAGCATATATTGAAGATCTATCCTGAGAGAGAGAATGTCTGGAGGATCTCATGGACGCATCAAAGTTTTCGTAAGTCTGACATCATGACGATGAAAGTTTCAGAAGTTCAAAAACCCTAGTCTCTAAAGGAGTACGCGAGCAATAGTGGGCTAGAGCACGTATATACGCAGGCTGCAGTGATCCAGATCGCGTACACACGTGGGATGAAGGAAGTCAAAGCACTTAAAGTTAGTGGAATTCATGAAGACTCGAGTGTGAGTTGGTGCCAGGCTCTTGAAGGCTGAAGCAGGTTCCATATCTACATTCTATGGGCTCAGATATGCCATATAAATTCTGGTATGATTACATAGTTGTCTTGATGGATACTCTTTCTTACTATATGGTGAATGCTTAAGGCGTTCTTGGTATGGTTGTAGTGATATGGTTATGTTGATTGATTGATAGACTGAGAAACACTCTTATGTTTCAGTACTGATATGGTTTCCATAGTATATTGGTTACTTATGTTTGAGTAGAATTCATATTGTATGGTTGAGGAGCATGAGTAAGTTGTTGGAGAGTTTGGATGTGCCGAGATTGGTTATGGTACAGATTGGATAGTGAAAGGTAGAAGTGAATTTGAATGAAGGCTATAGAGGGTATGAGTTTTTCAAGGAGAGAAATCCCTAATTGCTCAGAAGGAATATGCAGGCTGCAGTACAGACAGGCTGCATACATACACGAGTTATACTACTTGTAGGGTACGTACATACACGTGATACACTACTGATAGGTCACGTACTTGTTGACAGATTGGTATTTGTTGAGGATTGATTCCTCTTCTCAGTTGGTGTTGAGTTGTGTAAGACGAGTCTTGTATTGTAGAGATGGTGTTCTTGTGGAGTTGTAACTCTATTCAGTTGTTGCTGATAAACCAAGGATTGTAGTCCGTAATAAAAAGGAAATTGTACATACATCTTGTGTTCTTTGTGTTCCTTGTGGTGATGACTTATTGATGATATATGTTGTTGTTACATGTTGCTAATATATGTTAACATTTAACTTTTTATAAATGACAGTAAGTAAGTGATGAATAAATGGTGATTGGTAACTAAGAAGTTTTGTGAAGGGAACTTTGAAAAAGAGCCCTACACTGATTCAGCCCCCCCGTTCTTAGTGTGATCGGTGTGTCCAACAGACTAATATCATAGCTGCAAATCTAGTCAACAAGTTTGGATTGGAGGTTCATGATCATCCTAGCCCTTATCCATTGGGTTGGGTAAAAATGGATGCAGAGATCAAGGTACCAAAGCAGTGCAAGATTAAATTTACTGCAAGTGTTGATTTATAGGTGAATTATAATTTGATGTAGTACCATTATATGTGTGCATAGTAGTTTTTGGAATCCCCTACATGTGTATGAGGGATGTTATCTTCATGTAGAGAGCCAACTAGTACCACCTCATCAAGGATGAAAAATCCTTCATCATCAACGTGCACAAAGGAAAATAAAAAATTTCAATGGTAAGTTCCAATCAAGCTAAGAAATTGATTAGTTCTAGCAAGAAATATGTTTTACTTTTCCTAAGGGAAAATTAGTCTGGTGAAGAGTCATTAAAAGTAAAGAAATCCTTGGAAGGGTGTACTGAGTAGAAAAATGAATTCAAGGAGTTGCTAAAGGAATACAGGGGAGTGTTCCATTAGCTTAAAGGGATACCACCTAAGAGGGAAGTGGATAATGAAATCCAATTATTGCCAGATTCCCCCTTTCCAAATGATGGGATGTATAGACAATCCATTCTGGAAGCAAACAAAGTAAAGAAGTAGTTGCAACAATTTTTGGAGCATAGTGTGATTCGACCAAGTACCTCACCTTGTGGGTCACCCATCATAATTGTGCCCAATAAGGATGGGATTTGGAGAATGTGTATCGATTAACAGGAATTGAACAATATTACATTGAATAATCGATACCCTCTTCCCAGGATCAATGATACATTGGACCATTTGCTACATGAAAGTATAAATAAGAGGCAAGACTCTCTCATTTTAATCACACTTGAGAATATTGAATATCTACAGGTTACTCAGGCAACCAAAGGATATCTAAGATGAATTTTAGAGGGAAGTTGAAGTAAAGAAGGCCGAAATTCAAGGGAGGATAAATTCTTTTGATGGTGCTTTCTAAGGTATGTTATTTACAAGTCATCTCACCATTTTTGCAATAATTTTTTTTCTAGAATGATTCAGATAGTGAAATTGGGAGGCCATTGAGGAAACATATCCAAGTATTTTTGATAAATATTTCATCGTGTGGGTCATTTTATTTTTGGAGTTACATGCTATGGAAAATAAGGTTTGTGGCTAGTCCTGAAACTAGTATAAAACAAGTGTTTCGGATAAAAATGTCATAAATTCTTCATAATAGATCCAAATTCCGTAATATCAAAATGTATTGGTTATAGTACATTCTTTAGTATTTTGGGTACAATTTTCATATCCATACAATAAATATTCCGTGCGGGGCATGCTCTACAATTTCGCTCTCTAGAATAAGCCAAAATTCAACAAGGTATGTCATTTTTGCTATAACTCCTTTTCTGAGAGGTTCCAAGTAGCGAAGTATGGAGGAATTGCATAAAATACACTGAAGAACATTGTGTACCATTTTTATATCTTTATTCATTACAGGTACATAGTTATAATTATTTCAAGTTAGGGTTGTTGACTAATCCAAAATTAGTCGTGTGAGACTAAAGTAAAGTTTGATCAAAATGCCAGTCTCTTGTTGTTAAAGTTAAGGAAGGTTTGTAGGTATGTGATATTATACACCATGTCTATTAAAAAGTTAAAAATCAGATTTGGATGATGAAATTGATGAGGACTTTTGGTTGAGGTACATGTTGGGTACATGGTTGAGACAAGTAGTTGATGAGTTGACACATACATGAGGTGTATAGTTGATGATGTTGGTACATCTTGATGAGTCATAGTTGATGAGTAGTTGATACATGATTGGTACATACTTGGTACATGGTTGGAGGCACTTGTTAGTTGTATTGTTGACACATGGTTTATGGATGATGTAGCATACTTGTATTGGTATATTATTAGAAGAACATATTGATCTTGGTGATGATTATGAGTTGTTGTGTTATGCTTGGTTGATGCACATCTTTGAGATTTGTCTTGGTGAGTAGATCTGATTTGGTTGATAAGATTGATGAGATAGGTTGTTTGGACAAGTTGTTGTGACATGCTATTTGTACAGGTTTGGTGCATGGCTGATGCACGTTTTCATGGTACATGTTGGTGCATGGTTGATGCACTTGTTTATGGTACAGGTTGATTACAGGTTGATGCATGGTTTAGGTTATTGGTACATGTTGTTTGGTGCAGGTTGATTGGTACGGGTTTACATCAGTATATCTCATAGTGATAGTGTGAAAGTGGTTCCATCATTCTACTTCTACGTTAGGGCGGTTGGACGGGGCAAGGATAGGTGGTTGTATACACCTTCCAGTTGTAGCCGAAGAACATAGGGGGTCGTAGATTCCTTTTGGTTGTAGCCAGAGAATTGGGGAGTTGGAGCTTCCCTCAGGTTGTAGCCTGAGAAATTAGGGGGTTGGAGCCTCCTTCCAGTTGTTGTTGGAAAACAAAGGAAGTTGGTTCTTCCAATGAATGTAATTATTAAAGACATATAAGAAAAAAAATTATGTGGTTTTCTCCCGCTTTGGGTTTCCACATAAAAACACTGGTGTACTATGTATGTGTATGATTGCTCATTTGGTCATTATTTATTTACTCTGCAACTATTGGATGATAATGCTACATTGATATAACACTTTCATATTGTGGTTAAAAAGGTTTGAATTGCTCTATTACTGATTCACCCCCCCTCTCAGTAATCCAACAAAGACTACCTTCAAGATAGTGCAAGGTTTGTATGAGTGGTTGTCTAAGCCATTCATTTTATGCAATACACCAACTAAATTTATGAGACTAATTTGTAATGTCCCTCAACCCAGTTGAGGGACATTAGTGTGCGGATTACTCATAAAAATGAAAATTTACATCTAACTAAAATTTATTTCCTATAGGTTTCAACTACTATTGGCATAGGGGCAGACTCGGGGTTCAATGCTACAACAATGCACCAACAAATCCCTAACCACTGTCCCTTTCGAAAACACCTGTGAAGAAGATGAAGTCTCAATTGAGGTAGAGGCAGGGGTGGTTGCAGGACTCAAGTGTCTGCAACCTTAGTTGGGACACAAATCTGTGATTATAATAATTAACAGAGCACTTAGCATCAACAATTCATCAATATTCAACCAATAACTATTGCACAAATAGAACAGAGCATCACATCATTCACTCAAATATGATGTATTTAAGCACTTGTAGGTTATATCTAGCAGATCAAGCACTAAGCACCTTCATATAGATCAAATCTAACATTCTCACACATCATTAGCACAAAGAATAAGAAGATTTATCTATCTCTATCAAAGCACTTAGCAAGAGAAGTTATAAACACCTCAATACAAGCACAAAGTGGAACAACACAGTGTTTACGTGGTTCACCCCCACCCTGGGGCTATGTCCACCAACTATTATTCTTTATTGTATTCAGTCAATCGGTTACAAGCACAAAGCCTCAAAAACCTACTTCTCCTAGGACAGGAGATTTGTGCACCTCACTAGACCCTCCTTCCTTGCATTATAGCACAAAGCACTTCACAGCCTGTTACAATACCCTGCGCCTAGCTCTTCAAGTCTCTCACAGTATGCACATAGCATATACAAGCCATACTTTCACATAGCACTTAGATTATCATCCTTACATCTCATAGATCGTCTCTCTTAGCACTTAGCCATCTTGCACACACTTTCTATATTTCCTAGACATCTATATATACGTTACAAAATAGGCCTAAACATGGGTAAACCCATGGGCTGACATCCCATTCCCATTACATATTCCCATATCATAAAAAGGACCCAAAAAGGGGCCAAGATACTGCGATCCTTGCTTCGTCTTACACTCCATCTTCGACAAGCTGTCGAGGTCCCAAAATAGGTCAAACTTGACCAGATCCCTCAAAACTTGGTCAAGGGCCAATAGGCCCCCAACACTCACTTGTGACTCATCCCGAGTCACTCTGATGTAGGAAGTTCTGCTTCGAACGCTTCGAGATTGGATTGAACTACTTCGAATTGTTGTTGTGATACAATATTTTGTTCAACAAGTTCTTGAATGACTGCATCATTCACCGGTCCTTCCAGGCACTGTTCTGATGTGGTGCTAACCTACTCTAGTTCTTCTCCCTGGCTTTCAACCTCTAGGAACAGTTGGTAATATTTTTCTTGGACAGGTTGGAGTCTCTGAGTTACTTCCATAACTCTTCTTTGGATAGCATGGATCTGTTGTTGGGAGGTTCACTGCTCTTGAGATCTCTTCATTCTCTACACAACTGTCAGGGCTTTCATCTATGTCTGTAGTGTTTATGCTTGCTTCTTCACTTCTTGGAGCTACGACTCCAGTGCCTGCAACTATGGGTTCTCGGTGATTTTATCATATGTCTAGGCACTGTGATCAGTGTGGCTACATTCTAAGGTAAGGGTCTTTATCCTTTCAACCGTGCTCCTGGAAGTTGCTTCTCTTTGGTCCTTTACCTCCTGTGGGGTCTCAGGTATAGTGTGTAGTTCCAAGTCTTCTATGCATTGTTGTAGCTATTGGATCACTTCTGTGAGATGTTCTACTTGCTTTGTGACTTGATCCTCTGCCTTCATTTCTATGACAATCACAGAGAACAGTGATCTGTCGACTGCTCCCTTCACGTTGAGTTGCTTGGCGAGCGACTGTTCCTTGTCTTTCTACTGTTGTGCCTTTTCTTCATCGAAATTCACTTGGAGAGCACTCTTTTCCTATTCTACGGCTCGACGTTGTTATACAAGTACTCCCTGTACTTGCGTCAAAGCCTGGGTGGCTTGCTCTGATTCCTCTTTTGCTCATCGAAGGCGAGCTTCGACTGTATCAATGAGCCGGTGGAGTTGAACTGGTTCATCTCCCGGTTCTAGTGTTCCCAGTGGAAAAGGCATAGTGGAGACTGTGCGGCTGGACTATAGTGCCTGATGCACCCCTTGGAGCTCAACCTCAATTCGGTTGGAAATATCCTCCTTATTAGCTTCTTGCTTCTCTGCTATGTCCAACGAAGCATCATTCAGGGTTGCTACGATGAAGTCGAAGTCATCCGTAGTAAGAACGGTCTTCATTTTGGTCACAGTGGCTCGCAATTTCTTCCAGGAAGAAGGTTTCAGGGGAGAAGCCTTCCTCTTCTTCAGTGGATCGGTCTCATCTCTAGGCGGTGTTACTTCGCCTTTCCTCTATTCAGCTTTTGTGCCATTTATCTCTTCATCATCACCTCCTTGCTCTGGTGACATGGAAGCATTCTTCACTGAGGAACTACTTAAATCTTGTACTTCATCAGTCTTCTTTGTTTTGCTAGGTCCTGGTGTATCCTGTGTAGCTTCTAGGTTGTCGATGTCAGATATCTTTGCAGGGTCTACTGGAATAAGGAGGTCAGTAGACCATTCCTTAGTAATCTCCTCTAAGTCCTCCTATGTTAGCTTATAGTAGGGTTGAAGTTGTTGCTTGTGTTCGTCAGCTTGCGCTGTGATATAAATGAAATGTCGATCAGCACTGAACTTCATCAAAGGCCTGAAACGGTGTAAAGTATTCAGCGTCATGCGAGGCTCAGACTATATGGCTATCTACAACTGATTGTATTATGTATGAAACAAAAAATTTGACTGCCATTACTTGTTCATATCACTCGAGTACCACAATGTACTAAACTTAACGACCAATGGTTCAAATGGCTCGATGTCCGGGAAGGTCGCACCTTCCGACATCTCCCAGGCAATGAAAGCTATCAGGATGAAAAGCCAACTAAAATGGAATTCATATCCTTGATCTTGCGCTTCTCTGCAGTCAAGTTCCAACTGGTTCACCAGATACTTCACCCAATTCATTTGTAGGCCCTCTGCACACTTCTCTGCAAGGTCGACTACAAAACCAGTCACTTGGATGGGTCGGTTCTTGCATACTAACTTCCCTGCAATCATTTGACAGGAAAAGCACATTACACCATTCTGAATAGAGGCTACCTTGTAACCTTGCGTGCCCTTCTCGACATCTCCATAAGTATCCTTGATATTTTGAGCGAGAGCATGGTCCATGGATTTTCCAGCGTAGAAATCCTATGGGTCGGGTCCTTGCATACTCAAACCCATGATCCGATTGATCAAGTTCGGATCAACTATGATACAACGGTTTAGCCACAACTATCTGCCATGGTAACAAGACAAAAACAACTTGACACATGCTTTCACCTCTTGGTGTCTTCCGAAGTGGGGAATTTTCATGACGTTGAGTAGGGTGGATTGCGTGAGGTTATGGGTCCATGCTTGGGGAATCAAGTTCGAGTTTTTCCCTTTTGTTCTAGTCAGTTACTTATGTGGGGATAACATGTTGTAGAATTTGCGATCTCCGAGGTTGAAGTCACTAAATTTCAACACTGCGATCTTATCTTGGTCTGCTCGCACTGCATGTATCCCCTTCGGGAGGTACAGAGTGACCAAGGCGTACTTGAAATCTCTAGGTACATTGTTGCGGTTTACAACACCACTCAAAGGTGGTATATAGGTGGGTAAGATAGTCGGGATCAGTTTAGCTTTCTCTATGTCGTCCCTGTGCTTAGTTCACTTCTCATCGGACGGTCGGGATTGTCCTGCTCCGCGATCAGTCGACGGTGATGCTTGAACTATTCTCATAGATGAAGCCTATACACCTACAGATAATCCTCTCTCCAACATGAATCTGTCAATCATCAGGTCGAGGAGTACTTCTGTCACTGATTCTTTGACTGCAGTGAGCTCCTCGAACATACGCACTTGGGATGGAAATTCTCGGTTCAGAGGGTAACTTAAGCACTAAAATAGATTAGATGGACAGAGTACGATGATTACTGTGTGAAAACAACTTAGTCTGCGGGCTCAATTTCTCAGTTGGAAAAAGTGTTCTCATTGCTTGGCGTGACGTGATAAATAGGTAACTCGACAACAGGTTGCTTGCAATGAGTATGAGGCCTTCATTAAATTTGTTCTATCCATTATGGCATGGTCCAATGGTCTGGTGGTGAACCATAAATTCTTTTCTCCCCGTTCGGAGCGTCACACAAATGGTTATAATGTCCCCAATGACTATATTGCTTCGCCATGGCGAAGTGCCATGTGTCGTTGTTTTGATATCCTGACGAAGTTCCAATTTTGCAAATTTTCCTTCTGCGAGGTTCCGTCTGGAGCCTTCTGCAACTTATCTTTATTGGCTCTCTTCTTACTTAACTTTCTAGCCTTCTTTCCAGTGAGCTTTTTCTCGGTGTTCCTTTTTCCATTCTGATTTTTATCTTCTTTGGACATAGTCACTTCGTGCTGTTGAGATTCTTTCCTATGATTCCAGGGTAATACTTCTTCCTGTTCTGGGATAGGTACTTCAATCTTCTATGGATCCTCTAGTGTTCTTTCAACTTTGATATCGGGGTTTCTAGTGTTAAGTAGCTTCGATCTATCCTGTTGTTCTTTGATCAAGTGCGTGATCCTTCTAGTCATGAAATCTTTTAATTCTTTCTTCTTCTGATCCAAAATGTCTTCTTCTTCCTTTCATCTGGCTCGATCTTTGTCAATCCAAGGTTTTCCTAATAACATGGTAAATGGGGAGTTGTCCTCGATAAACTTAATAATCTCAAAATCTTCTTCTATCAAGGTTCCATTGGCAGTCATAGGTATCTGAGTGATCCTTCCACATAGGTTTATCAGCTTTCCTCTGAATAACCCTATTCCTCTTAATGAAGGAATCATAATAGACTTCCCTATAGCTTCCTAGGTTCTCTCGGTCATGACATTACCTGCGTTTTCTCATCTAGAACACAGTCAATGTCGAAGTCTCCTATTCTTACTTCAAGGCATTCTTTTTCTTTGAATATCTCCAATAATATCACATGTTGGTGGTCATTCAAGGTTTCATTTATTTGTAGCAATACTTTCTCTAATTATTTTCAGGGTTCTGTTATTTCTGGATCTACCTTAGGGTTTTCTTTATTCAGATTCATTCCTTCCAACTTAGCAATCATTCTAGGGCAATCCAACACTTCATGGTCCATAGATTTACAACAAAGACAACTAAGTATTTTCCCAGGGAATTCCTTAGCAAGATGTCTCGGTCTTCTGCAACTGTAACAAAGGGTTAATCCTCTCTTTCGTTTAAGTGATCCCCAATTTTCCCTGTAGTGCATGCTAGGCTCATAGGGGCTAACCTGCAAAAAATTCTTTCTAGGTTCTTGCATTAATTTGTTAGTCCAAACATTCTTTCTATGCATAGGTATAACATATTTGTCAGTATTCTTATCAGATCTCCTTTCATCTATTAGTGCCCTAGTTTTCAAGCTAGGACATAATCTATTAAACATACCTAAATCCATATTCTAGAAACACAAATTTCCACTTATCTTACTTCTACAGAGCACAAAGCTTTCAGATCTAAAACTTTTCACTATTCTTACCTTTATCAGAGCACAGAGCTTGCAGATCTTAACTCTTTTAATCATAAATTCTCACTTTTACCTTTCTTAGAGCACAAAGCTTTCAAATATTGCTTCTTTCCTTCAGATCTGACCTCTTTTCTTCAGATAAGGATTCTTTCTTTAACACAGATATTTATAAATCAAGTAGAATATTGTGAACTAGGGAAACAGATCTATGCACATAGCTTCTCTTTTCTCTACTTCAATTCCTAGCAATCACAGTTTTAGTCCTGGAAATGGAACCATTTTTTGGCACAGGGGCAGACCCAGGGTTCAACGCGACAACAACGCACCAACAAAACCCTAACTACCAGCCCTTTCGGCAACACCTGCGAAGAAGATGAAGTCTCACCCAAGGTAGAGGCAGGGGTGGTTGCAGGACTCAAGTGTCTTCAACCTTATATGGGACACAGATATGTGATTATAATACTTAACAGAGCACTTAGCATCAACAATTCATCAATATTCAACCAATAACTACTGCGAAGATAGAACAAAGCATCACATCATTCACTCATATATGATATATTTAAGAAATTTATCATACACATGCACATTATATCTAGCAGATCAAGCACTAAGAACCTTCATATAGATCATATCTAACATTCTCACACATCATTAGCAAAAAGCATAAGCAGATTTATCTATCTCTATCAAAGTACTTAGCAAGAGAAGTTATAAACACATCAAGACAAGCACAAAGTGGAACAACACAATGTGTACATGGTTCACCCCCACCTTGGGGCTACATCCACCAACTCTTCTTCTTTATTGTCTCCAGTCAATTGGTTACAATCACAGAGCCTCAAAACCCTACTTCGCCTAGGACAGGAGATTTGCGCACCTCGCTAGACCTTCCTTCCTTGCGTTATAGCACAAAGAACTTCACAGCCTGTTACAATACCCTGCACCTAGCTTTGCAAGTCTCTCATAGTATGCATAGAGCATCTACAATCCATACTTGCACTTAGCACTTAGCTTATCATCCTTACATCTCATAGATCGTCTCTCTTAGCACTTAGCCATCTTGCACACAATTTCTATATTTCCTAGACATCTATATATACATTAAAAAATAGGCTTAAACATGGGTAAACCCATGGGATGACATCCTATTCCTGTTACATAATCCCATATCCCAAAAAGGGTCCAAGATCCCACAATCCCTGCTTCATCTTGCGCTTTGTCTTCAACAGGCTGTCGAAGTCCCAAAATAGGTCAAACTTGACCAGATCCCTCAAAACTTGGTCAAGGGCCAACAACTATGAATTCAAACTAGATTTAGCTATTGTCTGTTACAATTAATTACATGTATATACAACATGCTAAAATAGATATGAAATGAAACTAAAAAGTCATTTCAACAACATATAAATCATTCCAAAATACACAGATTTCATGCACAACAAGTAATCTCATAATACAACATAAACAAGATAAAACACTTATCTTTTATAAACAAGGGAAACCAATTGCTTGGGATGAGAGTTCCACCCAACCATAGACTTGTTGTTCAAAATATCAATAGCAAGTCACCCACAAGTTGAGGCTATTAATCCACAAAAGAGGGTGGTAGCTCACTGTCCACTCACTGCTCATAAAAATCACAACCCATTGGTATTTTCCTACAACTATCCTAATTTTCCACCAGCTCTCTTCCTATCGACCTAACCAACCTGAGGAATGTACCCTTTCATTTATATCAGTACCTTGGGAGTCCCATTCATTTATCATGGTCTCTTTGACATAGGTAACCAAGAATATCTTAGCTATGAAACTCCGGGGTACTTGCTGCCAGGAAAACTACCAGAAAACCACAACAAACACTTGTTGTTTCAGTGCAAGTCACACATGAGTTCACTCTTGAGGCTTGGAAACCTATCTCTTCTATATTCATCTCCAATTAAGATCCAACGTGATCTATAGTTATCCCTCCATGGTTGTTCCAACTCCAAACTCTCTTTCTTTCTCTCTACTTGTTGTTCATGCCCAAAAACTGAATGTGTAAAATTGTTGTAGCTACCCATACAAATTCATTTACCTTTGGATTTCTTGCTTGACTCACACACTTCCACAAGATTATTGTACTCGGCCTACCATTCTCCCAATAACTATGGGATGTTACCACTCACACCCACCCTCTTACATGTATTCAATGATTTGATTTGGGGACACTCAATCAAAAATCAGAAGGTCCATATACCAATAGCAATTTTAGGAAAATGGGTTGAATTAATATACATGGGTAATTCCCTCTTGGATCCACTCTTGTTCATTATCCTAGACCCTCCACTCTCTTGTGGATTAATTTATCCCCCATATCTATCCATGTCCCCTTAGCAACTGTCATCACATTTTTATTATTAACATTTATAAATACTATTCACATATTACATCGCCTGGCCATAGCCACATATTATAACTGCATTAAGCATTAATTAAATTGGGGATTACAGTGGGGATGTTACATTCCCCATCCCATACAATTGTGCATCATCCTAGGTGAACACCATGTTGATATACATGATATATGCAAATTTACATAACAATACTTAGAAATTAATTTTTTTCACTTTCACAACTCCAACAATAGTTCCAACTATAATCTCTTGTTCCTCTCAACTCGCCGACCCAAGGAATGCACCATTTGTTTATCAAGACTAATCTAAGGAATGCACCATTCATTTATTAGGATTAACCCGAGAAATGAGCCATTCTTTTATCAGGTTCCCCGATGCAGTTGGCTAGGACTCTGAGATGCATTTCCAGAGCTCTAGCTACTCAAATGGAGTTTTGCATTATGTTTTCTTAAAATTGTCAAAAACATTTGCGAGTATTCCTCCCGCATGTTTCTTCATGCTCAGATGTAGCATATTTATGATCGTAGCAATTCCATTGAGCCTTTACTAGCCCTATGGACTTGTTCCTTAGCACTTTGACTTTCTAGTCCAGGATGTGTACTGGTTCCACCCGAAAATCCTCTTCATGCTCTACCTAGATCACATTCCAATCAATTATGTGGTTAGGGTCAGGCACATATTTATTTAATAATGAAACATTAAATGCATTATGCACTCTCATGGATGCAAGCAATGCTAGCATGTATGCAACTAGCTCACTCTTTTCTAAGATTTCAAAAGGTCCACAATATCTTTCTACCAACCTTGGGAAACTTCCTAATTTTAGTGAACTTCTCTTCACCTTCACTTTTAAAAACATATGTTTGCCCACTTTGAAATATCTAAAAACTCTATTATTGTATGCATACCGTTTCTTCCTAACTTGGGAAGCCTTTAAATTATACTTTATCATTTCCATTTTTTCTTCCATTTCCTTTAACGATTCTGGACCAACAACTTCCCTGTCTACTAGATTATCCCAACTCACTGGTGTGTTACACTTTATGCCATACAATGCTTCAAATGGACTCATTTTTAATCATTTTTAATGAGGTACGATACCCATTATTGTAAGCAAATTCCACTAAGTGGATATAATCCTCCCACTTTCATGGCTAATTCATCACATACATTCTAAATATATCCCCAATTATTATGTTAGTCCTCCTTGTTTTCCCATCTGACTCTGGGTGATACGATGTACTGAGATTTAGATTTGTCCCAAATCCTTTGAAAAACCGTTCCAAAAAATTGAAGCAAACTTTTGATCTCTATCCTAAATTATTATCTTAGGCACCCCATGTAGTTTAGCAACTTCATTCATGTAGATATTTGCAATATTTGTTGCCTTGCCTGTTGTCTTCACATGAATAAAATGTGTTTCTACTCATTGACACTTGGCACAATTTTTTGGGAGATGACTTGAGGAGGTTATAGAACATAAGAGGGAGGCTCTAGAAGCCCCAAATACCTCAACCTTATACTCCAAATACTTTCTCAAGGAGTCAATACGTCATCCTTAGAGGGATGACGTCACTTTAGGGTTTATATTGTACAATTTTTAAATTTAAATTTGATTTTAGCTTGTAAAGGGGAAAAGTAAGGGTTGTTGACCCCTTGCTTTGTGGTTTATCCTAAACTAAGTGGAAAAACATTTTTAGAAGGATTTTTTATAAATAGAGATCATTTCTATCTCATTTGATCATAGCTCTCCCATTGTGAGAAGACTACACTGGCTGAAATTTGTGCCCTCTTTGGGAATTTCTCTCTATCTCTCTTGGTTACATTATCTTGTGATGGTTTATCTTATGATATTGGATGGATGGATGTTGTGCTAGCTATCTTGGAGGATTTTTCTTTCTTTATGGTGTATTTTTCTTGGTGGATTAAGGTTTCATCTTGTTAATGGTTCAACTAGTTAAAGATTTCATGTTTATTGCTCTGTTTTCTTGGTTGTAAGGTTAATGTGATGATATATTCGGGATTATAAAGGGAATACACCCCCCTACAAGTCCATTATAATTGTTTGGAATAATCTATTTGTGCAAAAGATCCTAGGAGGAGTAAAAGGGCTTACACCCTCCTAGGTTTTCCTTGTTGGTTAGGGTTTGCCTTGGGGAGTAAAAGGGCTTACAACCCCAAGGAAGTAAATCATCCAATGTTTTTAATTAAGAGACTTCGTTTCTCCCAATAGGAAGGCACTAGTATTTATGCATTGGAGAAATAAATTATTGCATTGGCAATCATGAAAATTTGAGATATTGAAATTATCTTAAGTGGAAATTAAACTATATGATATATATGTCTCTAAGCTACTAGGGCATCTCATTTTTCCAAGGAAGTCTTATTGCTTTTGAAAATTTAATCTACATCCATCAGGGTTGTATAATTCTCATCATAACTTTTGATTTTACTCTTTTGTCAACCATCATAATTTGCTAAGAGTTTTCCAGCATAATCCATTGGTCCTAGAGCATCTTTTGGGTGGATTCTTTGCAAGTTTTGGTGGCTGACTTTTCTTTTTTAACAACTTGTTTTATAAATAAATAAGGATGCAAATATATCTCTACAATACTCATCTATAAAAACCTTACATTTGATGCTAAATTCTATGCTTTTATACTTGAGTTGTACTTGTGTTTACTAGTTTATCCCTTGCATCATTTGTTAGACTCTTAGAATCTTGTTTAGAAACTCTAATAATCATCTCATTTATGATATATATATATATATATATATTGACTACTGCAAATAGGGACAACAAGCTTAACTTTCTTTTCCACTTAACATCTATCTTGTACACTCGGTGTGTCTTGTGTCTCAGGTAGGTACAATCACTTTTGCAGGTACTCAATCTTCTTGGAAACCATTGACCACTACCAAGACTCATTTCCAAGCTACTTTCCACTTAGAAACTTGACCTATAGGGGCATTCATTCATAAGTATCACTTTCCATATCATTTCCCCCTAGGGTCACCCATGATTCCCCTCTTGAGGTGTTCACTTCAACTCTAAACTGACGGGAATACCTATCTGAGGTGACATTGGGTAGGTATTCTCCTAGTTGTCTCCATATTTTGGTTTGGGTCGGGCTTTTCCCAACCTACAAACTGTGTGATAACAATCTACTCTACAATATTAACAAACTTTGTGTTCCTAAAGTGAACGATTAGAGCTTATCAAAGAGGCTCGCATCTCTAAGGTTGTAGGACATTTTGGTGTTGGGAAGAAAATTTTTGAATTACAGAGTATGTGTATTGGCCCATAATGCAAGAAGATGTAGCATAGTATATTAGAGCATGTATACTTTATTGTACCAACAATCCCAATAACAAGAAGTAAGCTATATACAATCCCTTACCGGTACCCACTAGACCTTGGGAAATCATTTCCATGGATTTTCTGGGTGGTTTACAAACCATGTGGAAGGGACATGGCTATTTATTTGTGGTAGTTGTTAGGTTTAGCAAAATGTGCATTCTCATGCCTTGTAAAAAGACCATCAAGGGACAAGAAGCAACAAACTTTTTCTTTGAATAGGTTTGGGTGCACATTGGGATACCAAAGAGAATCATCTCAGACATGGACACCATATTTCCTAGTGCCTTTTAGACTATGGGAGAATATTGATTCTAAGCTCAATAAGTATACAACATTCCATCTATAGACAAATGTGTAGATGGAAGTAGTCAATAGGAAAATGGTGCATATTTTGAGGGGTTACAATCATAAGAATTTGAAGACCTGGAATGAAAATATGATCTATATAGAACACTCTTATAAAAGAGCAGTCCACACTTCTACTGGTAAATAACCTTTTGAAACTTGCTTTGGATATTTTCCACCTTCACCCTTAGATGTTGTATATGGACAACAAGGAGTGAGGGAGGAACTCACAGGAGATGTGTTAAAAGGAGAAAATTTGTTGAGAAGATAAAGTAGATCTATTTTCAAGTACATGATATGTTGAAGAAGTCACAGGAAAAGTAAAAGGCTAGACATGATCAACACACATCAGAGAGAACATTCAGAGTGGGAGATAGAGTATGGTTACAACTAAATAAGGAAAGACTACAAGGTCCTGGTAAGAAGATCATGACTCTACTATATGGTCCTGTTGAGGCAATGGAAAAGGTAGGAGATAATTCCTACATACTCAATCTACCCCCATACATGCACATTTACTCAGTAGTGAATGTGGATAATTTCAAACTCTATGAGCCTTCCACGTTGGATCAAGAGGAGGAGGAGGTCATACTTTCCATAGAGGACTTAACACCGGATTCCTAGATAGTGTTGGAAGAGGACACAATTTTTTAGAAGTAGTCCAAAACTACAAGACAAGGGAAACATGACCTTTGGAAGATTGGGTTGAAAGGACAACTTAGAGGCAAAGCAAAGTGGAACTCTAGGGAGAAGGTAGAGGACAAATTTTCACACCTCATTCAATAAAGATTTTGGGGACCAAAATCCTCCCTAAATGGGGAGGTGTGATCCATATTGGATTATTATATTATTTTTCATCTATTTTAATTCCTTCAGATTCAAAAAACTGGAGGAGTTAGCTTGCAGGGCCATTTTAGTGGTAGGTCCTAGTTTGGAAAATTGGGGTCTGGAACCTTCTGGTGCAATTTTGAGGTATTAAATGACATTTTTGGGGTTTGTGTGTTCAAAAATTGTGCCCACAAGCCTAGCACTATTATACACACTAATACCTTTCCAACGGTGTGTAAAACTCCTTAATCATAGTTCATATGCAAAAGTTATGCCTCCCGCAAGTTGACCTACCGTGTTGACCACCATGGTACGAGAGGATGCCAAAACAATCCTCATTACTTACACATATGGTGCTATCCATGTATGTAATTTCAAGAAGATTCTAGAAGGTCCAAAACCATATCACAATTGAGGATTGAGGAATTCAAAACCCTACCCCTAGATGGATATCAAGCTATGTTAAGTATTGGGCCACTCAGAGGAGAAGGGGTTCCATTCTCTACTATTGTATTTTGTTCCATAGCATAGTATAACAATTGGGAGTGGGAAATTAGATAGCATAATAGAGGGGGTTAATTTTATATAACAACTTAACAGGCCACATGTCTCAAGTAACTCCATATAGAGTGCCTTTTGCATTGTACTTGCATTTTTCCATACCAGAGAAAAAACAACAAAGTAGCCCCACCTTCTATCTAGGTTTTCTCCTGTAAGGGTTTCCAAGATAAAATGTTTGTGTTATTTTGTGGATGGTGTGATTGTATTTTAATGTTCTCTATTTTCCACATTTGATCTATTTCATGCATAAGAAGAAAATTAGTAATTAAAGATTCTGGAATCTAAAGGAATTTAGCCTTCATAGTGTAGATTTTAGTTTTTATTTATTAGATCTGTTGTGATGAAATGTTCTAATGGAATATCCATGGCCATTTGAAAATCAATATAGTATGTTTACATAGGTTTTCATGTGAAAATAATTTAATGAAGGAAAATGATTCATGAGTGGAGATGGAGGAGAATAAAAATAAAATCAAAATACCATTTGTGACTCAAATATGAGAAGAAAGAGGGCATTCCAAATTCAAGAAAACAAGGAGGGATGGAAATTATATCATTTGCGACAAGAAACGAGCCATTTTATAAGAAATCTCCTTGCCCAAAGAGAAATGAATAAAGAGGGTTACGAATACTACATCCATATAAGCAATAGATACAAAGGCAACACATTTTCCAATCAAATGAAAATGTGAGGAATGCTTGAAAATCAAAGTGCTATAAGTATGCACACATGTCGTTCAGAGATGAGAATTGTCTTTGTTAAGCCTCACTTGTGTGAGCAATATTGTAATTTATTAATTTATAGAATACTTATTCTGCCAACTAGTTTGAATAGTCAAAATGAGGATAAAACAAAATTTGTAGTAAATTTAGAACTAGAAATTGAAGAGTTGTCTATGGTAGTTGAAGAGTCTTCTATAATCTCAAGTGTCATTTATGGTAGCTCAAGAGTTGGAAGGTGAAGAGTCACAAAATAAATTATAATATAACTATTGACTTAAAGAAAAGGGTTATTTTCTTAGCATTGTAAGCCATCTTCATATGTTAATAAAATGTTTCTTTGTACTCTTGGATGTTGTATTTGTATGTGGACTACTCTCTTCTTGCGTGGTTTTCTTGGTGCGTATGGATGCTAGTATAATGTCTTGTGGACTATTATCTTGATTGTTTTGTTGATTTTAATTTACCTTATTGATTGCTAACCTCTGATATGAAACATGGAGTTTCTCTCGTGGATTATTTTATAATATTCAACAACTCTAATTACTCATATACATCTACAATAGATTATTCTTTTTTACTTTTCATATGACTAATATTTTTTCATTTCAATGCTTTTGTTGATTTTTGGCAAGGAATTTATTAATAGTTTGTAGATTATACTCAATTCCTCATAAGTTATGAATATGTATAAGCTTTAATTGTAAGTTATATTCACTATTGATATACATATATCCATGCTTCATCTCAACTTGATTACTAATTGGTCTTGTGACAGTGAAGTGTTTTTATGGATTGGTAAGCTTTGAAGCATACACAATCCCCTACTCCTACATATTGATCAAACTCTATGGAATTGAAAATTTGACTGTACATCGATGAAGGCATATTGGCAATATCAGCCCATGAGAATGAGCTTGAATATGCTTAATGAAACTCCAATATAATCAAATTATCCTCATCTGATATGTTTGATATTTGGCTTTTCTAGATGTCATTTGGACCCTAGCTTTCTAGATGTCATTTGCATAGCTTTCTTCTTGACATTGGGTTTTCTAGATGTCATTTGGACCCTACTATCTATACCAAGAAAGTGAGTAACCATATCATCATACTTGAACTCTTTATGTTGATGACCTTATTCTCACTAGTAGTGACCCCAAAATTTTAACCAATGTGAAATCCAGTATTAAGAAGAAATTTGAAATGACAAACTAAGGACATTTTCCTTATTTTCTTGGCCTCTAATTCTTGCAAACTAAGTAAGGATTTTTTCTTTCCTAGTGTAAGTATGCATGTGACCTTATTCATAACTTTCACATGGAAGATTATAAACTATCCCCATCTTCAATATAATCTAGAGTAAAACATGTTGTCACTTGTACCACACCCAAAGTACATGCCACTTTGTATCAATTGTTAGTTGGTATCCTCTTGTATTTGACCCATCCATATATTTCCTTTTGATGTTTCTTGTGTTTCTCGATATATACAAACACCCCATGAGAGCCATTTGGAAGAAAAAACGAGGATACTTTGGTATATCTAGGGTATGGTTCAGTTTGGGACACATTACAGAATAGGGGGGACTCCTTTGTTGGTTGGTTTCATTGATTTTGATTGGGTTGGGGACCCTAATTATTAGAAGTCTATTATAGGTTAAGTTTTCAATCTTGGTTCCAAACCTATCGCTTGGAATAGTAAGAAGCAATGAATTCTTGCTCTTTCTTCAGTAAAAGCAGAGAATCAAGTAGTAGTTAGTGCAATTCAAGAAGCATAATGTATTTTATGCATCCTTTCAAATTTTAGATTCCTACAACATCTAACCGCACTATAGTGTGATAAATCAGAGTTCCATTTAACTCACCAAAGATATAGTTCAATATCAACATAACAAACAAATTGAGCTTTACTTGCACTTCATAAAAAAAATTCAATATAATGTTCTTGAACTGCCATTTTGGTGAACAAATGATCAAGCTGCAAACATTTTAAAAAATACTCTTACAAAGGTGAATTTTTCCAAGCTTCAATATATGTTAGAACTTGGGAGTTTAGGAAGTTGTCATTAAGGGGGATTAGGTCGTAATGCCTCCTTCATTCTCCTATTCCATCACATTTGTAAATATTTCAATCATGTCCCAAGTTGTACTTAAAGAAGAATGTTACTATATTTAGACACTTAGTAGTTAGTTAAGTTCAACTTGGTCAAATGTGTATTTAGGTAAAGTGTGTTTCTTTAGTGTTCTTTTATGATTATCTAATATGATGATCATAATTGTGCTCTAGACATAAAATGATCCAATGGTTCATATTCAATTCAATAATAATGGAACTTGATCCATGGATTAACAACCAATTTGTACATCATCTATATTTAAAATCATGGAGGGTCATTTACATGATTGATTGTGAGAGTTTCATATGTAAACTATTTTACTTTTGCATTAATATGTTGCCAAAAGTTTTTGCATTGGTTGGGGTTGTGGATTGTTTCCCTCTATGAGGGTTTTAACCACATAATACATCAGTGTATTGATCTCTAATTTATTTATATGAGTGATTTCCTTAAGGTATTTGACCTATGTGGATATACCCCATTTATTGAACAATAATGTTCCTAACAATAGAACTTCATGGTTCCACAAGCCATAATTGACTTCATGTAAGACTGTTGCCAATATTTTCATGTAGGTTCACAATCTTATGTTTTTACTTAAATAAACAAACGTCCAAAATTGATTGACAAAGTTATGTGAATGTGAGGTTATCAATAGCTTGTAGTAATTGAGAATGATTAAGGTATTTCCAAGATAACTAGTTACTAGATTCCTTGTCCCATATGTCTTTCCATTTGTGAAAATGTTTCCATGCCATCAATTTCTTATCCGAATTAGATAATTATATTATTTTCCATCTATCTCAGTGCCTTTAGAGTGAAAAATAATGAAGGAATCACCTTGCAGGGCCATTTTAGTGGCAAGTCCCAACTTGGAAAATTGGGGTTTGGAGCCTTCCGGGGCCATTTTGAGGCATTAAATGACATTTATGGGGATTTTGTTGTTCATAATGTTAGAAATTTCCTGAAGGTGTTCTACACTCTAAGAAATTTCCAACGACGGGTCAAACTCCTCAATTAGAGCTCATATGCAAAATTTATGTCACCTGCAAATTGACCTACAGTGTTGACCACCATGGTATGAGAGGATTCCACATCAACCCTGGTTACACCTGCATATGGGGCTAGCCATGTATTTAATTTCAAGAAGATTCTATAAGATTCAAACCTGATCACTAATGAGGTTTCAAGAAGTTAAGACCCTAACCCTAGACATCTATCGGGATATGTTAAATACTAGGATGCTAGGAGGAGAAGGGGTTCCATTCTATGCTATTGTATTTGGTTCCATAACAGAGCGAGACAACTAGGAGTGGGGAATTAGAGAGCATAATATACGGGGTTAATGTTCTATAGCATCCTAACATGCCACAAGTCTCATATAATTCCATAGAGAGTGCCTTCTCCTTCGTACTTGCATCATTTCCATGCCAACAAAAAGAGGAAGAGCAGCCTCACCTTCTAGCTAGGTTTTCTCCCGTACGGGTTTCCTAGAGAAAATATTTGTGTTATTTTGTGGATGGTGTGTGATTGTATTTTACTATTGTCTATTTTCCACATTTTATCTATGCCGTGCATAAGCAGAAAATCAATAATTAACATTCTAGAATCTAAAGGAATTTAACCTTCATAGTGTAGATTTCAGGTTTTATTTATCATATCTATTGCGATGAACTGTTCCAGTGGAATATCCATGACACTTTAAAGATCATATTGGTATCATATTAGTTTTTCTTAGGATATTTGTGGAAATTTGTAGGGATCCAGGAATCATTTTAAGAAGAAATTCGTAGAACCCTAGCCATGTTCAATGAGTCTATTCATAACAACCCTTGAGATCTAGTAAAGGAGACATTTGCAAGGTTGGAAGAGAAATTCATTGACATATATTGCAATATGTCCCTCCTCATGGAAACTCTAGAAAGGAAGTTCAGACCAATCAAAGAGGTTGGAGGCTCTAATTCAGATATCGGATCAGAGGGGAAATTGAAAGATAATGAAGACCCAAAAAATGAGTCACGGAAACAACCCGAGAAAGAGAAACTGAGTTCCGATGCCATAAACCCTCCACAATATTTATTAAAAATGGAAGTGAAAATGGACATAAATCCATACTATGGTGAGATCGATGCATTAAAACTGAATCATTGTTTGTTTTTCTTCAACTTGAAAATAATTATATTCATACAAATATGAATATACATGTTTCGGTAACTCCATAGAGAGTGTTTTCTCCTTTGTACTTGCATTATTTCCATACCAGAGAAAAACGAGTTGAGCAACCTCACCTGCTAGCTGGGTTTTCTCCCGTAAGGGTTTCCCAAAGAAAATATTTTTGTTATTTTGTGGATGGTGTATGATTTTTTTTTATTGTTCTCTATTTTCCACATTTTATCTATTTTTTTTATTTTTTTTATTTATTATTATTTATTTTTTTTATGTCTGGAGGAATCGGCAACTAGTTGGGCACATGCTCGTGTTACACGTGGCCGTGTTATCCAACCACTACCACTATAACCTCCAGGTGTGCCCACGATGCCCCTTACGCGACACACAAGGTAAGTCGGGGGGAGTTGAACTTGAAACCTCATGGAACTTCATTTTCACGACACTTGCCAATTGAGTTGTCCCCCGGGGGCCACATTTTATCTATTTAATGCACAAGCAGAAAATCATTAATTAAAGATTCTAGAATATAAAGGAATTTAACCTTCATAGTGTATATTTTAGTTATTATTTTTCAGATATGTTGTGATGAACTATTCCAATGGAATATCCATGATATTTTATAGATCATATTGGTATCAAAACAGGTTTTCTTGGGGTATTTATGGAAGTTGCAGGGATTCGAGAATCAGTTTAGGAATTATGTAGAACCCTAGCCATGGTCATCGAGTATGTTCATAACAACCCTCAATATTTGACATAGGAGAGATTTTTGAATTTTGAATAAAAATTCATTGACATATATTGCAATATTTCCCTCCTCATGCAGGCTCTAGCAAGCAATCTCAGACCGTTCGGAGAATTTGGAGGCTTGAACTCAGAGATCAGATTAGATGGGAAACCGAGAGATAATAATGTACCAGAAAAGGAGTCGTAAAAAAGAACCCAAGAATGAGAAGCCAAGTTCCAGTGCCATGAACCCTTCACAATCCCTATTCAATATGGAAGAAAAAGTGTACATAAAGCCATAACAAGGTGAGATCGATGCATTAAAACTGAATCATTGGTTGCAAAAAATAGAAGTTTATTTTAGAGTTCACCATGTAGATGAGGATCAAAATATATTATTTTCTATACTAAAGTTAGAGGGCCATGATTTAACCTGGTGGGAAAGTCACACGTAGACACTTAAGCTAGATGGATATCCACCAATAACTAAGTGGGAGGATTTAAAAAACCTCATTAAGTCCCATTTCTATCCTATTGGGTATGTAGATGACTAATGGATCCGTTGGAATTACTTTAGGCAAAGGTAGAGGCAGAGTGTACATGAGTACACCACTGAGTTCAAAAATATGGCCATCATGTTAGGTATCTCTCCCAAGAACCTAAATGTACTCCTCAAGTATATGGGAGGTATACATAGTCATGTGTGAAAGCTATTTATGATTTTCAATCCAAGGACATTGCATGAGGCATGTGTACAAGAGAAATATATGGAAATCATAGGTCATAATAAAGGTTAGCTAAGAGGTTCCACGTGGAAGGAGCACCATGAAGCTTCTAAGGAGGGGAAGAAGAAGTGGAAAGGGAGAAAAAAGAAGAATACAAAAGCCACTACACATCAATGCAAAGACCCTAGAAACCATTGCAATCATTGCAACATTGATGACCACACTTAAGAAAACTGATGGAAGCTAGATCTAGAGATAAACCTGAAGAACCTAAAGAAGGATGGAAAGAAAAAGAACCTTCTAGCCATAGATTCAAGAAATCAGGTTGAAAGTAGCTATGATGTGGATGAAAATATTTCCTGCGTGTCTATGCAGAAGGAGGTGAATATGAGTATCCTTCATCACTAGGAAGAGAAGGAGATGACCAAGCTTGTCCACATAAATATTCAAGTCAACAAGACCAAGATAAATTCTCTCTTCAACTCTGATTCATAGGTTAATATCATATTAGTAGATCTGGTCAACAAGATTGGATTCGAGGTTCATGAACATCATATCCCCTATCCATTGAGTTGGGTAAACAAGGATGCAAAGATCAAGGTAACAAAGAGATTGAATTTGTTGTAAGTGTTGATTTTATAGATGAAGTATAATTGGATGTAGTACCACTAAACGTATGCATAGTAGTGTTTGGAAGCCCCTACATGTATATGAGGGATGCTATATTCATGCAGAGATCCAATCAATACCACCTCATCAAGGACGAGAAATACTTCATCATCAATGCGCATAAAGGGAAATAAAAAATTTCACTTGTAAGTGCCAATCAAGCTAAGAAATTGATTAGTTCTAGAAAGAAATATGTTTTACTTTTCCTTAGAGAAAATTAGTCTAGTGAAGAGTCAAGATTCAGGTCAAGAAGACCAAGATAAATGCTCTCTTCAACACTGGTTCTCAAACTAATCTCATAGTTGCAGATCTAGTAAAAAATCTTGGATTGGAGGTTCACAATCATCCTAGCCCCTATCCATTGGGTTGGGTAAATAAGGATGCAAATATAAGGTAACAAAGAAGTGTAAGATCAAATTTGTTGTAAGTGTTGATTTATAGATGAAGTAGAATTTGATGTAGTACCACTCGATGTATGCATAGTAGTTTTTGGAATCCCTACATGTATAAGACGGATCTTATTTTCATGTAGAGAGCCAACTAGTACCGCCTCATCAAGGATGAAAAAACCTTCATCATCAATGTGCACAAAGGCACATAAAAAATTTCACTGGTAAGTGCCAATCAAGATAAGAATTTGATTAGTTCTAGAAAGAAATATGTTTTACTTTTCCTAAGGGAAAATTAGTCTGGTGAAGAGTCATTAAAAGTAAAGACATCCTTGGAAGGGTGTACTGAGTAGAAAAATGAATTTAAGGAGTTGCTAAAGACATACAGGGGAGTGTTCCATGAGCTTAAAGGGATACCACCTAAGAGGGAAATGGAGAATGAAATCCAATTATTTCCAAACCCCCCCTTGCTAAATATTGGGATGTATAGACAATATGTTCTAGAAGAAAACAAAGTAAAGAAGCAGTTTCAACAATTTTTGGAGCACAATGTGATTCGACCAAGTACCTCACCTTGTGGGTCACCCATCATAATTGTTCCTAATAAGGATGGGACTTGGAGAATGTGTATCGATTACAGGGAATTGAACAAGATTAAATTGAAGAATCGATACCCTCTTCCCAAGATCGATGATCTGTTGGCCCATTTGCAACATGCCAAGTAATTCACTAAGATGGATTTGAAATGAGGATATCACTAGGTACGAGTCAAATAAGAAGATACCTGTAAGACTACCTTCAAGATAATGTAAGGTTTGTATGAGTGGTTGGATATGCCATTCTATTTATGCAACACACCAATTACATTTATGAGACTAATGTGTAACGTCCCCCAACCCAACTGAGGGACATTAGTGTGTGGATTACTCATAAAAATGAAAATTTACAACTAACTAAAATTAATTTCTTGTAGCTTTCAGCTACGAATTAAAACCATATTTAACTATTGTCTATTACAATTAATTACATGCATATACAACATGCTAAAATAGATATGAAATGCAATAACAACTCATTTCAACAACATATAAATCATTCCAAAATACATAGCGTTCATGCAGAACAAATAATCTCATAATACAACATAAACAAGATAAAACACTGATCTTTGATAAACAATTGTGCAATCAACTCCTTGGGACGATCATTCCACCCAACCATAGACTTGTTGTTCCAAATATCAACAACTAGTCATCCCCAATTTGAGGTTAGTAATCCACAAAAGAGGGTGGTATCTCACTCTCCACTTACAACTCATAAAAATCACAACCCATTAGTATTCTCCTACAAATATCTCGATTTTACACTAGCTCTCTTCCTCTCGACCAACCCAACCCAAGGAATGTAACCCTTCACTGATATCAGCCCCTCGGGAGTCTCATTAATTTATCAAGGTCTTTCTGACACGGGTAACCGAGAATCTCTTGGATGGGAAACTCTAGGGAACTTGCTTCCAAGAAAACTACTAGCAAACTACAACAAACACTTGTTGTTTCAGTGCAAATCACACAAAATTGTACTCTTCAGTCCTGAAAACTTGGCTCTTCAATATTCATCTCCAATTATGCTCCATATTGCTCTATAGTTCTCCCTCCATGTCTTTTCCATATCCAAGCTCTGTTTCTTGCTCTCTACTTGTTGTTCATGCCCAAAAAATGAATGTGTAAAACTGTTGTAGCTACCCATACCAATTTCGTCTCCTTTGGCTTGCTTGCTTGACTCACACACTTCTCCAAGGTGATTGTACTCAACCCCCCTTTCTCCCAATAAATATGGGATGTGACCACTCACAACCACCCTCTTACATGTATTCAATGATTGTCTTTAGGGACACTCAATCATAAATTATAAGGTTCAGATACCAATATCAATTTTATGAAAATGGCTTGAATTAATATACATGGGTAATTCCCTCTTGGATCCCCTCTTGGTCATTCTCCTAGACCATCCACTCTCTTTTGTATTAATTTATCCCCCATCTCTTTTCATGTCCCCTTAGTAGCTGACATCACATTTTATTATTAACATTCAGAGATACAATTCACATATTACATCGCTTGGCCATAACCACATATTATAACTGCATTAAGCATTAATTCAACTGGGAATTATAGTGGGGATGTTATATTACCCATCCCCTACAATTGTGCATTGTCCTAGGTGCACACTATGTTGATATACATATATGCAAATTTACATCACAATATTTAGAAAATAATTTGTTGCACTTTCAAAACTCCAACAACAATTCCAACTATAATCCCTTGTTCCTCTCAACTCGTCGACCCAATGAATGCACCATTTGTTTATCAGGACTAATCCAAGGAATGTACCATTCGTTTATCAGGATTAACTTGAGGAATGAGCCATTCTTTTATCAGGTTCCCCAATGCATTTGGCTGGGACTCTGAGATGCGTTTCTAAAACTCTAACTGCTCAAATGGAGTCTTGCATTCTGTTTTCTTCAAAATTGTCAAAAACATTTGCAGTTATTCCTCCCACACCTTTCTTCATGCTCACATGTAGAATTTTTAGGACCGTAGCAACTCCATTGAACCTTTACTAGCCCTATGGCCTTGTTCCTAAGCACTTTGACTTTCTGGTCAAAGATGCATACTAGTTCCACCCAAAAATCCCCTTCATGCTCTACCTAGATCACATTCTAATCAATTATGTGGTTAGGGCTAGGAACATATTTTTTTAACAATGACACAGTAAATACATTATTCACTCTCATGGATGCAGGAAATGTTATCATGTATGTAACTATCTCTATCTTTTCTAAGATTTGAAAAGGTCCATAATAACTTGCTGCCAACTTTGGGCAACTTCCTAATTTTAGTGAAATTCTCTTCGCCTTCACTTTTAAAAACACATGTTCTCCCACTTTGAAATCTCTAAAAACTCTATTCTTGTCTACATAATGTTTCTTCCTATCTTGGGAAGCCTTTAAATTATGTTTGATCTTTGTCATTTGTTCTTCCATTTCCTTTAATAAATATGGCACAATGTCTATTGGATTATCCCAACCCACTGGTGTGTTACACTTTCTTCCATACAATGCTTCAAATGGGCTCATTTTTAATGAGGCGTCATACCTATTATTATAAGAAAAATCCACCAAGTGGATATAATCCTCCCACTTTCATGGTTGATCCATCACATACATTCTGAACATATCTTCAATTATTTTGTTAGTCCTCCCTATTTTCCCATCTAAATTTGGGTGATACGTTGTACTGAGATTTAGATTTGTCCTGAATCCTTTGAACACACACTTCCAAAAATTCAAAGTAAACTTTGGATCTCTGTCCAAAACCATTGTCTTAGGCACCCCATGTAGCTTAGAAACTTCATTCATGTAGATATATGCAAAAACAAATTCCTTGTGTGGTGTCTTCACAGGAATAAAATGTGTTGCTTTAGTCGATTTATCCACCACCACCATGATGGAATCATGTTGCTTCATTGTTATAGGAAAATTTGTAATAAAATAAACCGTAACTAATTACCACTTCCATTCTGGAATGGGCAATGGATGCAATAACCATGTTTGATGCCTATGCTCTGTTTTCACCTTTTGGAACTCTAGACATATTACTGCGTAATTAGCCACTTCTTGTTCATTCTCTACCAAAAGTATTGGCTTCTTATAACTACAATTGTCTTATGATATCCTGGGTTGCCAACATATGGCACATTATGCATTTCCTTTAGCACTGCATTTTTCATCTCATTGGAATTCGACACATATACTTTTCCTTTGCACATGAGAATTTCATCTTCTTTCAGTTCATAATAATTAAATTTCTGCTAAAAATTACCTTGTTGTAATGTTTCTTTTATCTTTAGATATTGTTGATCTGAATTTTCCGCTACAATAATTTTATCTTTCAGATCAGTCCTGTACATGCTAATGGTTGCAATATGCACTTCATGAGCACTCTTGTTGAGTGCATCAACCACTTGATTTTCTTTTCCTTTGATGTGCTTAATTTCAAAGTCATACTCACTAAACAATTCCAACCATCTAATTTGTCTAGCATTTAATGTTGGCTGGACAAACAAATGCTCCAGACCACAATCGTCTATCCTTAGCTCAAATTTTCTCCTCGTGAGGTAATGTCTCCACATTTTTAATGCATGTACAATTGTTGTTGATTCCAAGTCATGTGTATCATAATTTCTCTCATGCTCTTTTAATTTTCTGGACTCATAACATAACCCATGATATTTTTGACTAAAGACTTTGTTGAGCCCTTCCTTGCATGCATCAATACACACAACAAAATCCTCATCCAGATTTGTAATCTTCAAGATTGGAGCACTTGTCAAAATGTCTTTCAACTGTTGAAATATTTCTTCACACTTGGAAGTCCATTCAAACTTAACTCCCTTCTTTTGCAATGAAGTGATTGGACTTGCAATCTTTGAAAATCCTTTTATGAATATTCAGTAATAACTGGAAAGAACCAAGAATGATTTGACCTCTTTCACATTATTTGGCGTTAGCTATCCTCTAATGGCTTCTATCTTCTCAGGATCCACCATTATCCCTTCTGTTGAAATTATATCCCCAAGTGGTGAATCTTCTTTTGATAAAAGATGCACTTACTTAGCTTAGAATACAATTTATGCTCTCTTATAACTTGCAACACCATTCTTAAATGATGCTAATGTTCCTCTTTTTACTTAGAGTAGATGATTATATCATCTAGGAATACAATTACAAACTTTTATAGGTACTCCCTAAACACTCCATTCATTAGATACATAAAAACAACTGGGGCATTTGATAGTCCAAATGGAACTACCATGAATTCATAATGCCCGTATCTTATACTGAATGTTGTCTTGCTAATGTCTTAGTCCTTTACCTTTAATTGATAATAACCTGATCTCAAGTCAATCTTCGAAAATATTCAAGTGCATCTTTCAACTGATCAAATAAGTCATCAATCCTTGGAAAACAATATTTGTTCTTTATGGTGACCTTATTTAGCTATCAGAAATCAATACATAGCCTTAAGGTTCCATCTTTCTTATTCACAAAAAGAATCGGGGCTCCCCAAGGTGACACACTTAGGTGTTTGTACCCCTTCTTTAACAATTTTTCAAGTTGCATCTGTAACTCTTTCAACTCTAGTGTGCCCATTCTATAAGGTGTCGTGGACACTGGGGAAACTCCTGGCACCAAATTAATAGAGAAATAAATGTCTCTCTTTGGTGGAAGTCATAGAATTTCTCTAAAAACATATTCAAAACCCCTCAAGACTGGATGGTATTCAATGCTTGCCACTCTTTCTTTGGCTTCATCTTCCATATGTGATGCAAAAATCTGACATCCTTTCCTGAAACTCTTCTTCAACTGCATACATGAAATCTCTCTAACAAATACATCTCTCGGGAATGCATTGAATCTTGCCTTGCTTATCTTCTTCATCAAGACATATGATTGACTTGTTATAATAGTCTAGGAAAACATGGTGTTTTTCCAACCAATCCATGCCAATTAAACAATCATATGAACCCAATCGTATGATGTTTACATATACCTTTGTGTTGAGTCCATTCATGTCTATCGAACAATCTTTAACAAGCTCATTGATATTTCTCTTAACTCCTATGGCTAAGTGAACTAACCGATATTTCTTATGCTTACTCCTTTGCAAGTGATTCTTTCAATAGTGTTAAATTTTATGTAACTATGGATAGCTCCATAATGAGTTAAAATTGCTATGGGATGGTTATCAATCTTACCTTCCACTTTAATCATGGGGGATTGATATTAAGATTGTTTTTTATCCAAGGCTGCATAAATCCTTGGCATGTTTCCTCCCATGTCTTGAATTGTTTCAGCTTCCTGAATGTTGTGGACAGTCCTCATTCTTTCACCTTCGTGAGGGCAATCCCTATACAAGTGATTTCTCTCACACCCCCAACATTGTACAGGTTGCTTCCTTGGCCTTTTCCCAAATGAATTTGTAGTCTTGTGTTCATTTTTGGATGACTAAACTTACTAATTTTCTTGGGTGTTGTTCTTGAAAAAGGGTGGCTTAAAACTTTTTTTCCTTTGATCATTTTTCCCTTTCATCTTTCCGTTCCAAGCCTTTTGAAAAACTAGCCTTCCTCTACTTTTCTCACAAATATGACTTGCCCTCCTTATGGTTTCCTCAAAGGTATCAAAGTTATCATATTGAATATTTTCATTGTATGAAGAAGGTAACCCACTCAGAAACCTTTAGATTTTGACCTTCTCATCTTTTATGAAGTCAACATACTTCAAAAATTCAAAGAACCTATTTTCATATTCGTTCGTTGTCATACTTTCAAACTTGAGTTCAAAGAACTCTTTCATCTTTCTTTCATAATAATGTTCAGACAAATATTTATCTTGGAAATATCCTTTGAATTGCCTCCAAGAGGGGTAGTCATCAACCTCTTCTACTTTGATGTGCTCACCAGGTCTCAGCCTCTTCTACTTTGATGTGCTCACCACTGAAAGTTGGTGGCCTAATTTTCCCGAGCTCACCTTGCAAGATGTTTGCCTCATGCCTTCTCTTTTGCCTCTAGAAATGATACACAATTGGGCTACTCTATGGCTCTAAACTTGCGTGATTTATTCTGATGGACCACTTTAAGTAATGATGACACATGTTCATGCTTCTTAACTGCCGATCATTCCCATGATTATCCCTTTTTCTTTGGGATCTAGATGTAGTCACTTGTCTAGCACTAGTTCTTTGCTTGGTGCCAAAGTATTTGTTAACTTGCTTATGAAACATATTCAAACTTTGAATTATCTCTTCTTGAGCCTTCATAATCCTTTCATTATCAGCTCTATAGCTCTGCACTTTCCTATGCAGGGTTCTCATAGTTATAGGCTCTTGCATGTCTCTTCTTCCATTTAACTATGTCTTAGAGTTTCCCATGTTGACATGTAGACCTATGATCCCTTCCTACTGGTTGTAAGATCCCTGAGCATCTTCCATGACTCCAGTCCTCATATAAGAACCAAAGTTGCTTTCCTGTACCTCTAATTATACAAGAAATGTGCATGTAATAATTACTGTTAGAACATGCATAACATAAAAACATGTCATCAATTTGAATATATGTTAGTATTTATCCCAATTTATGAGGAAAACAATGCACCAAATCAAAAAACTGATTCCTTAGATGTATTCCTCTTTGAAACAACTTTCCAATGATTGTTATCATGCCTCAATTTGAGTTCTGAGCAAAACATTACAACAATTACATGTTGCAATTTTCCACTTATTTACTGCTACATAAATATTTTTATTATTTTTTGGAAAATGTATTTCCCAATTCAAAATTCTAGTTGACTAATGTCTTTTACTCCTCAATACCTTTCCAGTGACTATTCACTTTCTCAAATCCAAGCTTTGAGCTGAAAGTTATGGTCAAGAGAATTTTATGTTGTTTTACTTCATTTATCCATGTATGCTATAGGTGTCGTATTTCTCTTCTTGCTCATTTTTATATACAAAGATCCTAAATATAGCTCCATGGTTGTCTTCTATGGATCGTAACCTTTCCATAGACTACTCATGTGCCCCAAACAGACTTCTGAGAAAGGAGGTATAGCCCCTGGAAGTAATCCAACGCTAGAATTTTACCCTTACTATTTTGGTTGTAACTTCTCATATGAGCTATGTTTTGCGAACAAATTAGCTCATTGGATAACTCTCTCTGAGTTTTTTTATTTGAGTTACAAAGAGGAAATGTACCATGCTAGAATTTTACCCTTACTATTTTGGTTGTAACTTCTCATATGAGCTCTGTTTTGCGAACAAATTAGCTCATTGGATAACTCTCTCTGAGTTCTTTTATTTGAGTTACAAAGACGAAGTGTACCATGGTACACTTTATTTTGGTGGGTTTTGATTGGCTAAAAATATCGTTTCTTTGTAATCTTGGATGTTGTGTTTGTATGTAGATTACTCTCTTCTTGCATGCTTTTCTTACTTCTTGAAACATAAAGTTTTTCTGATGAATTATTTTCTAATATTCAACTAATTACTTATATAAATCTACAACAAATTATTATTTTTTTCTTTTCATATTACTAATCTTATTTCATTTGATTTGTGGCAAGGACTTTCTTGATAGTTTGTAGATTATTCTCAATTCCTCATAAGTTATGATATATGTACCCTTTAATTGTAAGTTTCTTTTCATATTACTAATCTTATTTCATTTGATTTGTGGCAAGGACTTTCTTGATAGTTTGTAGATTATTCTCAATTCCTCATAAATTATGATATATGTACCCTTTAATTGTAAGTTATCTTCACTATTGATATATATATCTATCAATGTGTCATCTCAACTTTATTATTGGTCTTGTGACAATGAAGTGTTTTTATTGAAGGGGTTGGCTGGTTCCAACTCATGCTAAATGGGCTTGTACTTTTGATGCTACTAGTTGCCTTTTGAGAGAAAATAGGAGAATTTATATAGTCATCAAATCCATGAGGATATATTTTATTTTGCAAAATAACAAATATACATTAACAAAATTTTAAATATAATTTTTGTAATTTCTGATGTCATAAATTCTACAATTTTCATTTCACATAAATTAAAAATTATTTTATTCTATTTTATATTAAAAATTTAATAAAAAGAAAATGAGTGATACAGCTCAAGTAATATCTGTATAATGAACAGCAAAAAGGCCAACAAAAAAAAAAAGACTTCAATGTTCAGATAACATTCCTATCGGGCCTGGCATCAAAGCTCATACTGTTGGTGGCCATGGCAATAGGGCATCTAGGAAGCCAACTCCATGAATTTTGACTTAAATTGTAAGCTGCCACTTGCAATCTTTTTTCTATTCCTAGTTTGTAAGCTTTGAAGCATACAAAATCCCCTACTCCTACATATTCAAACTCTGTGGAACTGAAAATTTGACTGTACATCGATGCAGGCATCTTGGCAATCTCAGACCATGAGAACGAGCTTGAATCTGCTTCATGAAACTCCAATATAATCAAACTATCCTCATCTGATATGTCTGATATTTCTCCAACTACCAGAAACCGCGAGCCACATATCAGAAGCTGAGGCCGCCGGATGCGTCCAATATCGAGCGTCTGTAACGGTATCGGTACAAAAATAGACGTCCCATCTTCCATATTGAAACGAAAAACTCCGAAAGCAGCATGTGCCTCAATGTGATCAGTGACAATCCCGGCGGCCATACTGTAGAAGAATCCATTGCTAAAAACCAATTTTCCGAACTGTGTCTTACTATGTAGCCGGATATTCACCGGCAATTGTCCCGCCACTCTCCATGAATTTTTGCCAGGATCGTAGATTTCCACCAACTTTGAATCCTCCCTATTCTCGTCCGTCAAATAGCCTGTCGCCACCACTTTGTAGGCTTCTCGATTCCCTTCAATGCCCATGACAGTGACGGACTGTATTGACGACATTGCCGGAAGCTGTAACGAATTTCCAGTGACGGGATTGCAGACATGATGAATAGAGACGCCTGATAAGGGATCAATGGAGCCCACCAGGAAGAGGCCTGCAACGGATCCGTAGTGAATAACTTCATATCCTGCGTTTCTCAATTCCTGTTCTTGTAGAAAGTTGAAGGAAAACAAGGTATTCCATGTTTGTCTGAAGAAACAATATGCAACGCAGGGCGTTTTTGTTTTAGATTTTGCAGGGCAGAGAATTAGCAATGGCCGACGGTTGGGAGTGGCCTTGGCCCAATGTTGAGTTATAAATTCAGTGGAGGAAAAGAGCGCATTCCATTGTTCGGACACACTGGAGAATCTACAAAGACTTTCCACCGGCAGCCATGCCAATATATCAGTTATCAAATCATAAGCCAAGTCAGACCACCACCTTGAGTTTTCCACGAGATCGCCCATTTTCGTCGACTGAATCCTACATGATGAACATGAGAAATAATTGGCTCGCCCTTTTATCATCCACTGGCTGCTAACTCTGTGATCGTCGAGTTGAATAATGCTCGTACTGAACAAGTTATATCAACATAAAACGACACGACTGTTAATTATCATTACCCTAAACTGACTTTAGGGTTACTGTGCCTTTTGCCATTGCTAACATATCGTTTGAAAAATTATTAATTAATAAAACAATAGAAAATAGGGATTTTGTCCAGATTTACATGGTCAGATTCCGGCCAAAAACCTCAAAAGGTAGAAAGTCAAAGCATATTAAAATCTATACACTATTAATTGCTTTGACATGGAGTCTATGGTAAACAATGCATCACTTAGAGAAATTAATGTAGTATAAGTTGGGATATATACAACCATATTTGAGATATCTTCAAATAAGATTTTATATGTGTCAATCGAATATAACATTATTGTTTTGCCAAAAAATGTATGGCAAACAATATGCACTTACCTATACAATATTAATTACTTTGCATTGGGGTGCAAATAAACAATATGCACCACTCAAGAGAGTAATTAATGTTGTGTACATTGGTCCTAGCATATAGAGCATTAATTGCTCAAATGAGTGTATATTGAGCCTATAGAGTATCAATTGCTCAAAAGGGTGTACAATAATAGTTTTAGATGTAGCCTACTTCTTTGGCTTATTTCTATACATTGTGTTAGTTCTATTAATAATAATAGTAATAATAATCTAATTTTAAGGTCACGACCAAGCCAACCACCAAATTGGTGTTCCTTGTTCGTGGGACCTCCTTCACGCAACGATTTTCCTGCTAAAATCTATTAAGGTGTACATACCCCACCCCCCTATGGATTTGAACCTGTATATCTATTAAGAAAGTTTTGACACATCTGTATAAATATTTATATATACATTTAGTTAATTCTTTTAAATTTTTTAGTGATCCATGGGAGTGCATTAGCTATATACAGAAGTCGAGAGATAGAGATTCTTAGAAGGTACTAGTTCCTTATCTAAATTGGAGGTATTAGTTCCATGATGCCTTTTCGTTCCACCTAGAGGGGCTTCAACTACTACAACCTCCCTAGAAGAGGAAATCCTTGTATCCATTTATTCTACTCTATCCCTTGAGAAAGGAGTGGATTCCCCAAGTAACACATTTGGATGTTGGTTTACCTCATTTTGATCATTGTGAGTAGTTGGTTTTCAATTTACCTCTTTTTTTTATCAATGTTAGTGTCCTAACTCCATTCCGGAGAGGATGAGCTCAAGCATGGGGACAAGTAGCTTGTAAATGACCTATAATATGACATAGCTTACACCTAAATGACATGTTCTCATAATCCAAGACTTGTGTGTGTTTAAAAAAATTTCATTTGAGAATAATTTTGTTTGCAAGACCCTTACTGAGGTCTATATCAACTCATAAATGCACGTGTACATAAACTTGTTATATCTCTATCAAGATCTAATTTTATGTAAGTGCCCAAAGTATTCCCAATATCCTAAAAAACTAATAAATACCATAAATGTAATGGTAAATTTGGAAGATGAACACAAATTGGCATTCTAGTTATGGGCATAATATTAAGATCGTCTATGACCATGATTAATTCTCCTTTCTTTACAATGTTAGATACAAAAGTTAACCCTTCAATGAAAATGAATGCTTGTACCATTAATTTAAAAATCAACACCACAAAACTCCAAATAATCCCAAATAAGGTGAAATTTTGAGTAGCAACACTCCAAGAGACCATCATTGGGAAACCTAGACCTTAGTAAATGAGAATTTTGATGAAATGTATGGCCATGCAATCCTCAAGTGTAAGAAGTTCAAAATTGTTGCATCTTCTATGAAAAAAGTGGTATCTTCCTTAGGAAAATCATACCTGTCAGGCTGCTAAATTGTAGCTTTTAAGTGTCCTGAATCACTAAATTGTCAAACCAGGGTTGGTATACTTCAAGCTGATACACAGTATGTGCAGGCAAGCGTCTAGTCTTTATTTGAATGCTATCCTAAGAATAAAACACTCACCTATTCTAAGAACTTGAATTCTAATGACTAACTCGAAACTGAGCATTTCCTATCTAAATCATCAACAGAAAAATAGTCTTGTACCCAAATGCTAAGATTGCTATTTCTATTCAAAAACGCAGTTCTACAAAATCATTCTACCTCTATGTTCAACCATCTACTATCATCATTTTTGTTTAATTCATGACACACAGAGTACTGTCTAAACTGCATTTATTCTGGGCATTCAAAACAAATCTAATGCTATCTACAGGAAAGAAAATCTAATGCTATCTACAGAAAAACAAATCTAATGCTATCTACAGGAAAGCAAATCTAATGTTATCTACAGAAAAGCAAATCTAATGCTATCTACAGAAAAACAAATCTAATGCTATCTACAGGAAAGCAAATCTAATGCTATCTACAGAAAAACAAAGTATGATGCTGCTATCTGGTACCAGGAGCTCCTTTTATTCTAACTGTAACCTATCTATCCTAAGCATGTAAAACAACTACTATCTAACAAAGCCAGATGCATACTACTCTGAGTTAAGTTTGAAAGGAAAGCGAAAAGCCAAGCAATCATATGCATATGCTAACTCTACAGGCATCAGTACTGCGTTTTACATTCACCAACATAAAAAAAGGTATATTCTGGAGATCGAATCTGTTAAGGAATGAATAAGCACAATTCTGAAACGTTTAAACTGTAGTGTACGCAAGCATTCACACACTATGATAATCTGAAACGATGATAAACCAAAAGCAAATATGTAAACGCTAAGCAAACCATACGATATTGAAGCAAACTAAACTACAACAGCACACACTAACTAAATCTATTGCTAATGAAACAGCGGTGTGCACCAGCTTGGCGGGCCCAACCAAACGGCGCAGACGCTGTGGGAAACGACCAGAGCCGACTAAATCACACGATGCAAATACAATGTAATTCTATGCTCCATTAACTCATTAAACACAGTATTCAGATCATGTTACAGTCAACATATACGCAACAGCAGTTTAGATTAAAACATAGGTTCACGGCATAATCCGATAACAGTAGCAAAATAGCAACAGTAATGGTAGTCGTAGTGGTAACCCGTTCTCAGCAATGAACACGGGTTTATATCCAATCCTATTGTTTGTAACAGTCTTAGACAAAGAAAA